>CAUYRH010010758.1:0-16618 GCA_963574655.1 Perodicticus potto | reverse complement strand
TTTTTTTTTATTGTTGGGGATTCATTGAGGGTACAAGAAACCATGTTACACTGGTTGCATTTGTTGGGTAAAGTCCCTCTTACAATCGTGTTTTGCCCCCCAAAGGTGTGGCACACACCAAGGCCCCAAGACCCCACCCCCCTCGCTCCCTGTTGTGGTTGTGTTTTAAGCACTGTTTACTTTTTAAAATGTGCTACCCTGACTTACCAATTAAAAACAATAATCAAATCTTTCTTGCTTACTATGAGAGTATAACTGCTATGTTTCATTGTTTTCTAACTAATGTTTGCTTTTCTTTAAAGTATTAGTCTGAATTAAACTACCAATTAAAAACAATAATCAGATCTTCCTTTATTACTGTCATTAAGTATAAAGATGTTATATAGTACTCTATTTTGGGTGAACAAGTTGTATAATTTGCAGTCATTTCAAAATGTGTGAGGTTAATTATGGCTTTTACCTGAAAACTTCCTTGAGTCACAATGCGAAGAGTGGTTGTTACCCTCTTTACTAAGACACGATGTACTGTCTGCAACTTTAACCAACAGAGAGAATGAGGAGCAAGGCCTATGAACAGAAAGAGCACTAATTTAAGCTTTTAAACTCAAATGTATGAGCAAGACCCGGTCTCTACTAAAAATAGAAAAACTGGCCAGGCGTGGTGGCCGGTGCCTATAGTCCCAGCTACTCAGGAGGCGGAGTAAGAGGATCACTCGAGCCCAAGAGTTTGCAGTTGCTGTGAGCTATGATGCCACAGCACTCTGCCCGAGGGTGACAGAGTGAGACTCTGTCTCAAAATAAAAATATAAACTCAAGTATAGACAGAATTTCTAAGAAAACCCTTGAATTACTGGAAGTAATTTTGGTTGTTATATAGAGAATTATTTTATCTTTATCTTTCAAAGTATGACTGATAACAGACGTACATATAGCTGATGGAAAATTACATGAGTATGGAGAGTAGTGGCAGGTGAGACTATTTACCAATCAAACATATCCTGACCACTGTCGCCTTCTTAAAAAGCAACGTTTATATAAACATTTACTATGGGGAAGGTTAAGTAGCTCTCTATTACTGTAAGAAGAAATCAGAATAGTTCCTAGCAGAATGAAAAGGGGGGGGGAGGTAACAGTCAGTATTCAATGAGGATGCCAGGCCTGGTACGCGTTTCTTTGTGTCAATGAACTCAGTTCCACCTTGTACATTCCCAGGACATAGGAACTCTTGGTATTCCCGCTTTGTAGGTGGGGAAACAAGGCCCACAGAAGTAACTCGTAAGGGTCGCAGCTAGTAAGAGCCAGCGTGGGATTCATTCCCGTCGGTCTTCTTCCACAGTCCATGCTCTGAACCACTATCTGTGTTATCTCTGTGAGAAGGGAAAGTAATATACACATGTCTAATTTCACCTAGTTGTCAGAAATTTTTAACAGACTATTTTCAAAGTTTTGTTATTACCGGTTACTTTTTGGCAGCTTGCTCACCCTATATACCTGGTTGAAAATTCCCATGTTAGGGCAACATCTGTGGCTCATTGAGTAGGGTGCTGACCCCATATACCGAAGGTGGCGGGTTCAAACCCGGCCCCGGCCGAACTGCAAAACAGAAAAATAGCGGGGCCTTGTGGCGGGCGCCTGTAGTCTCAGCTACTCGGGAGGCTGAGGCAAGAGAATCGCCTAAGCCCAGGAGTTGGAGGTTGCTGTGAGCTGTGTGACACCACGGCACTCTACCAAGGGCGATAAAGTGAGACTCTGTCTCTATAAAAAAAGAAAAGAAAAGAAAAGAAAAGAAAAAGAAAATTCCCATGTTGAAGAGATTGATATTTTTGGTAACAGAGACCATGGTTTTTCCTACTGCTGCTATGCTAGCCTGTAGTAGCTAATACTATGGTTTATGTATAATATTTAGACACTAAATCTATATTGTAACTTACCTTTGCTGAATTTCCACTAATGGAATCTGGCGTTCAAATATGACCTATTAAAAGATGCCAATAGGTCAGTAAAAGTTGACCAGATTCTATAGATTATGCAATTCAAAATCAAATTGAGATTACAAGGATTCTATTCAACATAGCAATTGTAGAATTAATTGGTGTGTAATTGTTTTATGTCATCATAGCATTTATCATAGTTTGTTACTATAATTATATACCACGTGCTCTATAGCATTAATATAAACCTAAATCAAGGAGAAGAACAGAGGCCTAGAATAAGATGAAACTGTCTTTCATGAGTTCTTTGAATTTTACCAAATTACTTAACTCTGGTTTTATTTCTTCAACTCTAGATTAAAGGTAATTAATGTTTCAACTCTGAGGATAATAAGAGTTGTAATAACTGAATGACAGTCACTTAGTAATATTTATGCTTTGATTAGCTGTTACATTTGCTTTCAAAAAGTGAAAGTTTCTCCTGGTTTTGCTGTCTCTGTCCCTGAGTGTAACTGTTTACATTTTGCCATCTCCCTTGTCAGTGTCAGGGTTTACTGACACAGGTGACATTCATATAGGACATATGCTTAAAAAATGTTCCCTTCCTTGGGATACACATTTTTGTTAAAAGGAAGAAGCAAACTTGTATGGATTTTTCATTGTGTCAGTAACTTGAGTCAATTGATATAAGTTACTTTTTTATTTTATAATATATATATAGTCTTATGAAAATTTCAAAATCATAATTACCTAAAAGGTTGCTATTTCAAAGATGTGGTATTTTAAACCTCAGTGACAACTGAATTGATTTTATGTGCAAAAAATTACTGAGATACAGAGGCAATCAAATCAGAGAAATAACACGTTCACTCTACATTTGTAATGTTTTCTCCTGACGCTTTAAAGCTACCTTAACGTGACACCCAGGTAAGTATTCATCTCTAAAAACATCTCACGGTTGCAGGGGCTGCCTAGGGTTTTGATTTTCTTATGATCGTTTCCTTTTCCTGCCGACCGGGGCCTTCCGAGTCACACCCCTTGGTTGCTGTAGTAATATATCTTAGACACCGCAGTGTATCACTCCCTGTCTTAGCTACACTTCAGGTGTGGCTGCAGGGTTCTCATTATTTCCCACTCTTTCTAACCAGCTTCTCAGTCTGCGACTTCCCTGACGCTGAGCAACATGCATGGGGTGTTGGAGAGTGTGATTTGAGTTGAAGTGAAAACAAGTGGAGACCACCGCCATTTGTCTCCAGACACGTTTTGATTCGGGTGGTGCGGTTGTAACCATGCAGCCTCCCGTGGTAAATGTGACTGACTGCTCTTTTTTCTTACACCCTTTTAAGCAAAGTAAAGCAGCAGTTCGGCTGAAAGAAGACGTGAAAAAGATAGTGGCAGTACCATTCAACGAACAGAGGGATTCTACCTACAGGAAGTTATTTGGAGTCAGTCTCCAGGAACTCGAGCGACAGGGTCTCACTGAGAACGGGGTCCCGGCCGTAGTGGGGGCCCTCGTGGAGTACCTGACACAGCACGGTAAGTGAAGGTTGTCTTCCTTCTGTGTGTTCCTCACTTCCTTGGAAAAAGGGTTCGTGTGAATTGTTTTATAACAGATGATTAGAATATCCTCTAAAAGACCTTAATTAGAATATCAAATTGTTATGTGATCTACTTTTCCCCCAGAAAAGGGTGTTACTGGCAAACAGTTTCTTGACAATACTAATTGGATCAGCCATAGAGCAATCACTTGAGATTTCTAAGTTGGAATATTTTCTAGTTTTAATTGCTGAAATATGCTTACATGATACTATTCTAATACGATTAATAATAGTGAGTTCTCTTAATTAATTAAAGTCAACCGGTAATCATTGATTTTCAATGTAATAGAGCACTTTGGGGGTATCTCTTTCAGCTGAGATCGTCATGAACTTAATGCCTTGACGTGTTCAGACATTCCTTAGGGATACTAAAAATTATGTGTTGAACCTACTGTTGGAGTGTTATTTATTTTTGGAGTGATAAAGTTAAGCATGTAAAGCATTTGCAGAATAACATAGTACCACGCTCAATAAAAAGATGAATTATATCTTCCTTAGTCATTGAGAGCTAGTAGCAACATCTTTTTGATAATTTTGTTTTTATGTTTTTTTAATTTTCGAATTTTGCTTTCACTTGTCATAGTTTGGTTTCTGTAATTTTCTTTTTTTCTCCTTTTGTTTATTTATTTGTTTTTTTCGAGACAGAGTCTCACTTTGTCACCCTTGGTAGAGTGCCATGCCATCATGGCTCATAGCAATCTCCAACTCTTGGGCTTAAGCGATTCTCTTGCCTCAGCCTCCCAAGTAGCTGGGACTGCAGGTGCCCACCACAATGCCTGGCTTTATTTTTATTTTATTTATTCATTTATTTTTATAGAGATGGGGTCTCACTCTGGCTCAGCCTGTTCTCAAACCTCTGAGCTAAGGGCAATCCACCTGCTTCGGCCCCTCAGAGCGCTAGGATTATAGGCGTGAGCTTTACAAAACTTAAACTTGGGTAATTTGACAGAATGTTTCATATTCCTCCTACATCCTTTTCAAACTACAGTAGTGTGATGGATAACTCCAAAGTATGTAATAAATAAACTTTAAAATATTTGAGAAGGAAGCATTTTGAGGGGAAAGTTTGAAATTTTCATCATTTTTGTGCTAAAATAAGAGAGGACTGTAAATTCTAGTTCAGCCCTTTGCAGATGGGAGGCTTGCAAGCATCTTCTCCACTCCTGTGGGTTGTCTTTTTGCTTTGTTATTGTGTCCTTAGAGATGCCGAAGCTCTTGAACTTGATCACGTCCTGTTTATTTATTTTTATTATTGCTATGATTGCCAGAGGGGTCTTCTTCATAAATTCATTTTCTAGGCCAACAATTCTTTTTCTAGGATTTAAGAGTTTTTCCTACACTTTCTTCTAAAACTTTTATAGTTTTGTTTCTTAGCTTTAAATCTTTCATCCTATAGGAGATAATTTTTGTAAGTGGTGAGAGGTGCAGGTCCAGTTTCGGTCTACAAAGAACTCAAGCAAATTCAACAAGAAAAAAAAAAATCAAACAACCCCATCAAAAATCGGGTGAGAGACATGAACCAGGACTCTTCGTAAGAAGATAGACTAACAGCCAAGAAATGCATGAAAAAAATGTTCATTGTGGGCAGCACCCGTGGCCCAAGGAGTAGGGTGCCGACCCCATATGCCGGGGGTGGTTCAAACCCGGCCCTGGCCAAAAACTGCAAAAAAAAAAAAAAAAAAGGTTCATTGTCTCTAATTATCAAGGAAATGCAAATCAAAATCCCGTTGAAATAGGTCACCTAACCCCCAAGAGGATGGCTCACATATAAAGTCCCAAAGCAACAGATGCTGACTTAGACGTGGAGGGAAAGGAACACTTGTGTATTGTTGGTGCGACTCAAACTGGGGCAACCTCTGTGTAAAGCAGAAGGGAGATTCCTCAAAGAACTAAAAGTAGACCTACTATTCGATCCTGAATCTTACTACTAGATATTTACCCATAGGAAAAAAAGGCATTCTGTCCTAAGGGCACTTGTATGCCAATGTTTATAGCAGCATTTACAATTGCAAAGATATGGCAACAACCCAAGTGCCTTTCAACACATGAATGGATTAATAAGTTACGGTATGTATACCACAGAATATTGTTCTGCCATAAAAAGATGGAGATTATGTATCTTTTGCAACAGCTTGGCCCGAATTGGAGACCATTCTCCTAAGCAAAATAGCACAAGAATAGAAGAGCAAACACCACACATACCCAATATTAATTGGAACTTGTAGAGTAACACCTACCTGCTCACGTGAATTTCGGGCAGCCGGGAGGGGAGGAGGGGAGAAGGGATTTGGGGAATTGCCACCCAAAGGATACGCTGCCCGGGCACATGGCGCACCACCTGGGTATAGGACAGACCTTCTAATTGGATTTTAACCTTGCAAATGCAAACTATGGAATCTAATCGTTTGCACCCACACATCAATGTGAAATTAAAAACTAATAAGAAGAGACTCCTTTCAGAATTTAAAATGTGTAGGAACTTTAAAATGTCAAACTGGAGACTTCAAAGAAATTGTGTACAGTACTTTTCTCCCTTATCCACAATTTTGCTTTCCAAGGTTTTAGTTATGTATGGTCAGCCAAGGCCCAAAAATATTAAATGGAAAATTCTAGAAATAAATACTCAGTAAGTTTTAAGTTGCAGGTTGTTCCAGGTAGTGTGATGAAATCTCACTGTGCCCCTCTCAGGATGTGACTTATCCTTTTGTCCAGCGTGTTCACATGTGTAGGTTACCTGCCCTTTACTCACTTGGTCCTGGTCTCTGTTATCAGACTGACTGGATGTGGCAGAGCTTGTGTTCACATAACCCTTATGTTATTCAATAATGGCTTCAAAGTGCAAGAGTAGTGATGTTGGCAATTTGGATATGCCAACGTGAAGCCAAAAAATACTTCCTTTAACTGAAAAGGTGAAAGTGCTCGACTTAATAAAGAAAGGAATAAAAACCAATATCGAAGTTGCTAAGATCTATGGTGAGAACAAATCTCTCCATGAAATTATTTTAGAAGGAAAATAAGCTACAGAAATGCCAAATTCTCAGCAAACAGTTCTGGACTAAATGGTTAAACATGAAAGGTGCTTTACAGAGCATGGCAGGAGGATGGTAGCCTGGCCTGCTAAGAACCTTGAAGCCAGGTGTTCCTAAGTTAGAGCTTTCTCAGTCACATACTCAGCCCTTCGGAGAACTGCACCCCACTACTGCACCCCACCTGGTTGGATGCAGATGCATTTCTAGGTGGTTCGTTTTACCTGTTCAATGGTGTTACTTAGCATTGTTCATTTTAAAGCCCAAAAAAGATGACCTAAAGTAGTATTGCATGACCATTTGCCATGGTCAGTGGTCCTTTCCCCAGCACTCATTGAATAATCAATCGTGTCTGGGTTTTACTCTTACTATTTATATTTTTAATTTTAAAAATTATGTAAATTAAATTAAATTTTTAAAAATTATTGGAGTAGTTAATAAATTTACATGGTTCAAAATATAAGTAAACACTGAAAAGTCTCTGCCTCCAAATCCTGTCCCCCGACCTTCGTTTCACTCTCAAGAACAGTATTACTATCCTAGTTTCTGGTATCTTCTTAAAAAGATGCTTCATGCTAATATAAGCAAATTTGTATGTGTTTTTTTTCCCTTTTAAGGTAATACAGTACACTGTGCACTTTGTTCTGAATCTTTCAAAAAAATCATTTCACTTAGTGTATTTTAGAGATGGCTCCATATTCCATTGAGAGGTTTATACGCTTTTAATTCTTCTCCTTGGCACATTGTTCCACTCTATGTGTGCATCATTTCTTTATGCTGTCCCATACTTACAGGCGTTGAATTGTTTCCAGTCTTCTGTTGTTTACAATGATTCCATGACTAACTTTTAACTTATGTTATTTTAGGACACGTAACTATAGACTAACTTTGTCCCAGTGGGCTGCCAGCTCGAAGATATGTGTGTTTGTAATGAACTGTAGGAGATGAACCAGTTTACATTCATACCATCAATGTGTGAAAATTTTGGCAATATTTGAATTAGGAATATTGGTTTGCTTCTAATCCTCTTTAGCATATGCTTAGTTATATTTTAATAGGCATATTCAGGAGATGCAAACTCAACATTTTAGAGGTTTCAATGAGTTATTCTTAACTAGAGATGTGAAGTGGAAATCACTAGTGGAGTTGTTTCAGAATATCCATGAACCAGAATCTTGATGGGGCAAGATGAGGTAGCCCCTGCCACCGACATTTTGAAAGGCTGTAGAGTTCATGACCATCTGTACAATTAGACAACCCTTCTTGTATTTGAAACTTTCATGTTAATAAACCAAAGAACTTGTGTAAGTTTGAAGGGAGGTATAAAGTTCATTTTATTTCATTATTTTGTAGTTTTCTCAATTCAACAAATACCGTACTCTCATCCCTTATCATGGTTCCATGCAAATGCAGACAATTTAACAACTGGATGTGAGGGAAAACTGTTATTATAAAGGAATTTTAGGAGAGAAAGGATTTATCAAAGTCTGTATCAAGGCCTTTAAACAGACTTTGGACTTTTTCCCTGGAAAGTATATGTTATAACTTATAAGGCATATTAACTTTATTTTAAAATAGCCTTGCTGACAGGGTGAATAGCTTTCTCCTCGCCATCATGCTGTTTTAAATAGTGTAGGAGTCCCAAGCCACCACCAGGTGTCAGAATGCACTTACATTTCCCACACACTTCCTGGGCCACAGTGTACCTACCACTAGGCCCATTTTGGCTTCTGGTATGTTTGGTTTCTAATGATTATATTCATATTTGAAAGGAGTATTGAAGTAAATGGACAAAAACATATCTGTCATTTACATAATTTTCTTTCATTTTTAAACCACTGTCAAGTTGCTGTTTTATAATTATCAGCACCTGTCTTCTGAACTCAAATGCAAGAGGGACTTGGACGTGTCTAAGAGTAGCTTTACTTCCTAGTCATCCAAACACCTCCTTCTGCTGAACATTTCTGTTACGGTTATAACTTTCTAAATTTTTACAATGGGAGAATTTAAAGGTTATAAAGTCTGCTTAGCCTCATATGGCACTGAACATATTATTGCTCCATAAGGGGCTTTAAAAATCTATAAGAATTCCTTTTTCCTTCTTTTTAAAGAACGTGATATACCCATGTCCAGATGTAACACCCCCTGGTAGAAAATTGCTAAGTTTCATAAGAATTGTTTTGGTTGGGAGATATTCCTGAGGGAAGAGAGTTGCTCTAAATGGAATGGAGGCAGGAAAAAAAGAGTTGAGAAGCATTAAATTCACTGGCTTCCATTTACATATTAACTGTCTGCTGGTCTGGCCCAGTGGGATCAGGAGGCTTGCGGAATACAGTTCTTAGAGCTTGGTAGTTATGTTGGTATTGTGGGAAGTATATTTATTTGAGGGAAGGTTCAAAAACACTTAGTTGGAAAAGAAAGCCTAAGGTCAAAGCTAGAAAAAGCATCAAATGAAATCAGCTCCATGGGGCATTTGCTTGGCCAAAAACAGAGTCAAGGTTAGGCTAACGAGCTGGGTAAACAGAGGAGCTGGACGCCAAATTCTTGATTTTTAGGATTTGAGTTTTGTCCAGGGACAGAATGCTCTTTAATTGGGTGCTGGCTGACTGATGTCTGGGTAAGTTTCCAAAGTTACGGATGGACTTTTGTGTAGTAGAGGGAATCAGACCTTGAATGAAGTCTTTAAATGACTAACCTGAGATCTCCTGCGTTTAAGGGAATGGTCTATGATGTTAGGTATCCCTCGCTGCATAACAAATCACCCCAAAGCATAGTTAATAGTTATTACTGTCTCACAGTTACTGTAGTCCAGAATCTGGGGACAGCTTAGTTCTTCCTCTGTCTTACAGTCTTTGACAAGGGTGCAGTCCTCACATCAGCCAAGACTTTCGTCATATCGGGACTCAAGATTCGCTGCCAGATTCCCTCATGCAGTTGCTGACAGGGTCAGGTACTTTTAGACCCTTAACCTGAGGGTCTCGGTTATGCACTGTTTGATGACTAGAGACCACCCTTACTTCCTTGCCCGAGGTCCTTTCCATCCCGTAGCTAACAAAGTAAATGTAGTGGCTGCTTCATGGGAGTCAGCAAGCCAGAGAGAGAAAAAAAAAAAGCATAATGGATTGTCACAGTTTTTATAACTCGGTCTCACCCATGACATCACATTTTCTATATTCTGTCATTAGAAGCGAGTCACTAGGCCCAGCCCACACTCGAGTGGAGGTACAATGTGTGTGGTACCAAGAAGTTGGGGGTCATGTGGTCTATTTTAGAAGCTGCCTGCCACACATACTGACTGGTGTCTCTTCTGATTAGATGGTGCTCTAGCCATGGTGCTTATTAAATCCTTTAATATCATCACTGGTCTTGCAATTTTTTTCAGAATCAGAGCTGAAATTCGTATCAACTCTTTGCTTACTTGTTTTCTGAAATAGGGTCTCGTTCTGTTGGCCCATGTTAGAGTGCAGTGACATCATCCTAGCTCACTGCACCCTTAAACTCATGGCCTCAGGGGATCCACTCACCTCAGCATCTGCGGTAGCTAGGATCCTGCAAACTCACCACCATGCCTGGCTAATGTGTTTTATTTTTTATGGCAATGAGGTCTTACTGTGTTGCCCAAGCTAGTCTCTAGCTCTTGGCTTTAAGTGATCCTCCTGCCTCAGCCTCCCAAAGTGCCAGGATGATAGCCCCGAGCCAGCTGCATCCCATACATCACCAACTTTTGATACTGATGATCTTCACAGCCTATGATACGTGTGTGTGGAGGAACATAAACTTCTCACCAAAATACAAACTCCATAAGGATCAGGAGAGCATCTGAATATTTTTCTCATTTTTTTTGGTACATAACATAGTGCCAGGTACTCATATATATTTGCTAAATTAAAGAGTTTGTAAAGTGCTTTATCAGATTATAAAATAAAACAAAATTAGCTCCCTCTTTTGCTTTAAAAAGAGCAGTACCATTATCAGGTAAGAGAAAGATGCAAAGGCTGTGATATACAACAGTCAGACAAGTCAGTTCCTGAACCTGCCACTGTGCATTTATGTTGGCAGCAGTGCGATAAGGTTTCATGGCATTGGTACATCACTGTCTCACTGCGGTGTTCATGCTGATGTGTGGCGGTGTCTCTCTGAGTGGTGTTCGTTCCTGTGTCTTTTTGTGTACCGTCACGAGAATGTCAGTGCTTGAGTTAGAGCCATGAACAAACATTAAATTTCTTGTTAAAGTTGGCAAGATTGGTGAAATCAGGGACCTATTAGTCCAAGTTTATGAGGATAATGCCATGAAGAAAGCAGCGGTGTACAAATGAATTAAACATTTTTTTCTGAGAGGAGGGAAAGCATCCTCGATGAAGAGAGGTCAAGGTGATCAGTAACAAGCAGAACTGGCAAAAATTCATTGACTTGTACGTGGAAACTGTCAGCCGACTATGAGAAGCATAGTAGATCAAGTAAACATCAAGAGAAACACAGCAAAATCTTCACTGAAGATCTTGGCATGAGAAAGGCATGGCTCTTGCACCATGACAATGCACCGGCTCCCACAGCACTATCTGTGAAGAAGTTTTTAGCCAACTAATGACTGTATTGGAACACCCTTTCCACTCACCTGACCTGCCCCCAATGACTTTTCCCTTTACCTGAACACAAAGGAAATATTGAAAGGAATATATTTTGAAGATATTTAGGACATCAAGAGTAATATAACAGTTCTGATGGCCATTCCAGAAGAAGAGTTGCAGAATTGCTTTGAAGGGTGGACTAGGTACACAGCTTCCGAAAGGGAGTACTTTGAAGGTGAGCATAGTGATATTCCACAGTGAGGTATGTAGCACTTTTTCTAGAATGAGTTCGTGAACTTCTCAGACGTCATAAGCAATCACCTCCCCAAATTCTAATGGACTTCAATTCTTATGTCACTGCTAACATTCACCATTAGACTCTCCAAAGAAGAGCGGCAAGTCAAGTCAAGTCCTCGGCCTACTCCTTCTTAGCAATATTGTTTCTTACACCTTTCAAAGTCACCACTGTGTGAGACTGTGCTCACATGGAGTGCTGTGTCCTTAAACCCAACATACTGAGCTGGAAATCATTATCTTCTGCCCTAAACTAGCTCTGCCCTCATCCCCACCCCTTCACCTTATCTTTTATGGTGTTTATTTCCTGGATTTCTACTTTTCAAACCTTCAGGTCACTTTTCAACCCTTTCTCCCTCCCTCTTGAACTAAGTTACCAAGTCATGTTTATTCTTTTTTACTTCTTTTCCACCATAATCTCAGTCTTATTGCCTTGCAATAGAAGTTAGTCTCCCTGAGGCTAACTGTGTGCCCTCTCTAACCTCTGAGTCTTCCTTAAAGACCCAGATCACGTTGTCTTTTCTTGCACTTAATGCTCCACTGATGGTCTTCCCTCTTTAACTTTGGCATTCACAGGCCCGATCCCATTTCTTCCATTTTACTACCTGGTCAGCCCACCTTCTCATCTGCCTTCCTTTATTTGTGCTATCCTGTTGCCATTTCTCAATTCATATTTTTTTGGTTCTTTGATCAAGGTTTTGTGGGTCCAGACACATAATCTTTTTAAAACCTCTTTAAGAAAAAGAACACAATAGCAAGAATGCGGAATTAGGAACAGAGCTTGGAAATGGTCCAAGACAATGAGGGAACCTGAAGATTAAACTGTACTACATTAGCATCTTCGTTAGCCCCAGCACTTCCATTGGGCTTACACTTTAGCCAAAGATCTTCTTCTTTGCTCCTCCGGGAGGCCTTCTTTGCTAAACTCAGCTGACACTGCTATCCTTCTCAATTGCCTAAAGGCAGGGGTTGTGTCTTACACCACTTTATGGTCCCCTAGAGTCTTACACTTTGAATTCAGTGATTACTGAAGAAACATTGCTTATTTCTTAATTAAACTATTACAAAGGTAATCACATATAGTCCAGAAGTTTCTTACATATGCGTCCTGTTTTAAAATAGTTGTCCGTGAAATGCTAAACTGCTGTTAGAGCCCAGGGTAAGTTTCTCTTATATACTGTGAAAGGTTACGTAAATTCAGTTTCCTTGTATAATAGTTTATGTTCTGTATTTGTATGTGGCATAGGGCCTTATTTTTAGAGGTCAGCTTTTATAACAATCAAACATGATCTTTTTAGTTGATACATCGTGGACATGAAAATTCTAAGCAAACATTCTTTATAAAATGCTTAAATCTTCCAATGATTGAGAATCACACTATTCAGAGAATGCTGTGCTGGGATTTATTTATTCCTGTTGTTATTTTCTTGAGGTTTTGAATCTCTTTGTGAGAAGTCTCTATTTCCTGTGACCTCTCTGCTGTTGCAGGACTCACTCAAGAAGGTCTTTTCAGGGTGAACGGCAACGTGAGGGCGGTGGAACAGCTCCGCTGGAAGTTCGAGAGTGGAGTGCCCGTGGAGCTCGGGAAAGACGGCGATGTCAGCTCTGCGGCCAGTTTGTTGAAGCTCTTCCTGAGGGAGCTGCCCGACGGCGTGATCACCTCGGCCTTACGGCCTCGATTCCTGCAGCTCTTTCGGGGTTAGTATGGTAAATCCTTATAGGAGTTCAAATGATTTTAGTTGTCCGTGAAAGCTAAGCTTTTAAATATTTAACATTTCACTATTAAAATAAGCTCTTACATATTTATGGTCTTTCCATAACCACCACCTTTGCTATTTTGCCCTCGGCCTTCATCTCCTACCTAAAATAATACTAAACTGATTAGGAGATGCCATTATGAAGTGGAATTTCTGACACCACTGGCATTTGAATACTTCAGTAATACAATATTGAAAAGATCTGACGCTTTGGGGTCAAAGAAATTCTTTTCTGATTCGTGGTTGCCACAGAAAGAGTGAAAAGAATAATGTAGAAAATATTAGAGAATAATTTAGAAAACACAAATTAAATTGTATTTGGTTGGTGACCTTCAAGACCAAAAGCTCACTGGCGTGCTTGCTTTTTTTTTTTGTAAGCAAGATTGAGTCCTAAAATAATTGTGTATATTTTGTGAGGTAAAACTTGATTTTTGATTTTGTAATATGAAGGAATTCCTTTTTAAGTGTAATCATTACGGGCATAATCATTATTGAGTTTTCCTTCCTAAATACAGTAAGAGAAAAATGTATTTCTAAGAGTAGTCGTCGCTAGATTAAGGATGTTACTT
Organism: Perodicticus potto; assembly: GCA_963574655.1. NCBI lineage: Eukaryota > Metazoa > Chordata > Mammalia > Primates > Lorisidae > Perodicticus > Perodicticus potto. The sequence goes on along the minus strand of CAUYRH010010758.1, from coordinate 2,875 downwards.
AAGCCTGGTGTGGTGCTGTGCACCTGTTATCCCAGCTGTATTCCCACGCCCCCAGCCTGAACTCAGGAGTTTGAGACTAGCCTGGGAAACATAGCAAGACCCTACCTCTTTCCTCCTCTTCTTTTTTTTTTAAAGGAAGCCACGTTCCTTCACAGCAGGGGGTGTGAAATATTTCACCTCGGAAAAGACCGTTTTTAAATATTAGGTCCCAGCGGTGAGGTTATATTGGAAGCTGACACTGACCACCACTGCCCACCGTCCAGTAAACAGGGAGATGCATCCGTAGCTCCCCAAGGCCATCGTAGCTCCCCAAGGCCATCATGTCAGCAGTGCCTTCTTGCCGCGCCCCTTCTCTCCCTCTGCAGCCCCTGCCTTCCCCAGGTAGTCCTTTCAGAAGATTACCCATGTTTTGTTTCTTTCTTTAGAGTTCCCATCTGGTCCTCAGAAAACACGTGCACGTCTTTGTCAAGTTCTTAAAATGGAGTCAGTCCCGGGGCGGAGCCCTGTCTCTGTGCTGACACCCAGGGCACCCCTCGCCAGCCGCTTCCTCTCTTCCGGATGGCTCAGACTCTTCCAGGAGTTTTAGGCTCTTCAAACTCCACAAGTGGTTTCTTTTCATGCCCCTTGGGAGTAGTTAGGGATGTTCTGGTTCTCTACAGTGCTTTTAAGCTTTCCATGTCATTAAGTGACATTTGGTAAATGATATGTTTGAGGTTGGTTAATTGGAAACCAAACATTTTCATGAATGGACTTTTTCCCATTTACACATGTAAACATTTCAAGGAGGTAACTTAACTATCGCTTCTATTCGGAGACTTTAAATTATTCTTATAAGGAATGTTTTATTCATGGCATAGGGATGTGAAGTTTTGAGATACATTTTTGAAAACTATTTTTAAATAATTGCTATGAAAGCTAGTTGAACATTTAAATATTTGTGCTTCATACCAAATATTTAGTAATGAAGTATCTTTAGTATTCTTAATGTTATTATATAGTAGTCTTTATTTTCTCGTATTCTTAGTATTCAAAAATCTTATGAATTTCCAAAGCTTTTATTCCATCTCCTGAAGAGTTTTCATTTCATGTGAAAATGCATTATCTTATTATTTGTGTTTCTATTTATAGTAATATTTTTGTTTTAGGTCTTCTTTGTAGGTTATCCTCTTTTTTTATAACTCAATTCCTCAGTAGCCAAAAAGTTGATATGTATCATAAAGCAAGTAGTATCATTATAAAAGACAGGTTATATAGCGTGCCATTAGGTTATATGAAACCATGTACAAATAACATATTTTGAATGGGGCAGAGAGACTGAACTTCTGTTTTATTAGTATTATCGTGTCCCTGAAATCTCTGGGGTTAGATCTGAGACTTTTGATAAAGAAAGCGTGTGTCACTTAAAGATAGGCACCTTCTGAGAAGTACGTCATCAGGCAGTTTCTTCTTGTGTAAACGTCGTAGAGTGCACTGACGCAAACCTGTGTGGTGAAACAAACTACACGCCCAGGCTATACAGGGTTCAGCCTATTGCTCCCAGGCTACAAAGACGTACGGCGTGTTATTATACTGGATACTGTAGGCAGTTGTAACACAGTGGTAACTATTTGTGTGTCTAAAGGGAAAAGGTACAGTAAAAATACAGTATAAAAGATAAGAAATGGTCCACCTGGAAAAACTCTGACCTTGCATGGAACTTGCAAGACCAACTTTTCTCTGGGTGAGTCCGTACTCCATGGTGGGTGGACATGGCGGTCTAGGACGTTACTGCGCACCACTGCAGACGTCATAAACACTGTACACTTAGGCTACACTAAATTTATGAAAAATATGTTTCTTCAATAATAAATTAACCTTAGCTTTCTATAATTTTTACTGTATTAAATTAATTCTTAAAAACTTTGTATAGTGACACTTAGCTTAAAACACACACATTGTACAGTTATACAAAAAAAAATTCCTTTATATCCTTATTCTGTAAGCTTTTTTCTATTTAAATATTTTTTTAATTTTTTTCACATATACATGTGTTTATTAGGTTTCCACTTTTTGCCTTCACAAAATTAAAAAGGCTTAAAATTTAATAAAAATAACAATGTTTAAGATAAGGACTAGAAACAAAAACCTCATAGAGAATGAACGAAGATAAATACATTCAGAAAAAAAATCAGACGATTGAAATATTAAGCAATAATGCAAAGAAAGTAGCATTCACATTGTCAGATAACAGTATGTCTATTGTAGAATGCTTTGACTCTGAGGCTCAGTATGGAGTCATCAGTTAACTTCTTATTTTTTTCCAAAGTCTCAAAAAATAGAAACTAATATTTATAAATAAAAGTAAAAGATAATTACAAAAAACAGATCATGCCAAATCTTATAGACAATAGAAAAAGAAGAAATACTTCAAAATCATTCTACTTGATCTGGATACACCTGATATTAAAATTGGAGAAAATATATTATTATAAAGGGGAAATTACAAACATATTTCACTTATAAATGAGGATGTAATATCCTAAACAACATATTAACAAGTTGAATTAAAAATTAATGTTTAAGTAATGTGCTTTGGTCTTTTTTACATTGTAAACTTTTTTGTTAAAAACAAACACATGGCTCGGTGCCTGTGGCTCAACGGGCTAAGGCGCCAGCCACGTACACCTGAGCTGGCAGGTTCGAATCCAGCCCGGGCCCGCCAAACAACAATGATGGCTGCAACCAAAACTGGGCATTGTGGCGGGCGCCTGTAGTCCCAGCTACTTGGGAGGCAGAGGCAGGAGACTCGCTTGAGCCCAGGAATTGGAGGTTGCTGTGAGCTGTGATGCCACGGCACTCTATCCAGGGTGACAGCTTGAGGCTCTGTCTCAAAAAA
>CAUYRH010010755.1:0-11037 GCA_963574655.1 Perodicticus potto | reverse complement strand
GGTTCGAATCCAGCCCGGGCCCGCCAAACAACAATGACGGCTGCAACCAAAAAATGGCTGGGCGTTGTGGTGGGCGCCTGCAGTCCCAGCTACTTGGGAGGCAGAGGCAGGAGAATCGCTTGAGCCCAGGAATTGGAGGTTGCTGTGAGCTGTGATGCCATTGCACTCTATCCAGGGTGACAGCTTGAGGCTCTGTCTCAAAAAAAAAAGGGTCATAGTAAAATTTTCTACCTCTCTAAGGAGGATTCTTAGAGAAAAAAATATATCTGTGGTGATTTGGGGCAGAGCATGGAGGGGCATTAAAATTCTTTTGCCTATAGGAGGGACCCAGAAGAAACTGGGTTCTTCCTTATCTGGGAAGCGGAGGACGGTGTCTCTACTGAGCATTTAGAGGTGTGGCTGCCTACACCATCATTCCTTTAAAAATATCTACCCAAGCGCAAATCACATGCTTACATTTCAAGTATAATACGTGTGCCCACATACAAACCACTCTATTGCAATCATGTTGCATCTGCTAGTTTTATATTTAAGGCTCACAAGCTGTGGGTCACTTCAGGAAATAGTCTAGCTACCTGAAAACAGAATCTTATTTCAAGATGTCATTGTGGGATCCCCAAGTGCCAAGGGAAAATATGATCCTAGTGATTCCCAGAGGATTTCTTCCAATAAGGCAAGGATTGTTTGACCTTAGAACAGCTACTAATGAAACAACAGTAGGTTAAAAAAAAAAGTCATAAATAACCATCTATTCTTGATAAGACTTTTGGCCAAAATGTTATAAGAGACTTTTTTTTTTCTTAACATGTTAAAGAATTTAATTTGCCTCAAAGCAATGGCTAATACCGTATTTGATTATAAGATGTTACTGATATATTCATCATTATCAGAAAAAAGAATTCTTGCTAATAAATATTGTTCTCAAAGTTCTAGCCAACATAGTTCTATAAGAAAAGCAAATACAGGGCCAGGCATAGTGGCTCACGCCTGCAATCCTAGCACTCTGGGAGACCAAGGTGGGCAGATTGCTTAAGTTTATGAGTTCAAGATCAGCTTGCAAGAATGAGACCCTGTCTCTACTAAGAAATGAAAAACTGAAGCAAGAGGATTTCTTGACCCCAAGAGTTTGAGGTTGCTGTGAGCTATGATGCCATGGCACTTTATCCAGGGCGACAGAGTGAAACTGTCTCAAAAAAAAAAAAAAAAGTAAAGGAGTTGGTACCCCTAAGGCTGCCCAACTCACTGGCGTCCTCACTCTGCTGCTGTAGCCTAGTCCTGCTTACGTGCTCAGCTCCTGCCTGGGCTGTTCTCAGTGGCCTCTCTGATCAGCTTCCTGCCCTGCCCTCGTCCTCCCTGCGGTCTGTTCCTTTGTGACAGTCAAATAGACTGTTTCAACTGTAAATCATGTCATCATCCCATTCCCCCATAACCCTTAGTAGCTTCCTATTACACTTAGAATAGAACCCTAGTCTACAAGGCCTTAAAGAGCTGTTCCACGAATGCCCTCTGACCTCCCTGGCCCTCTCTGGCTCCACCCATTCCAGCCTTTGCAGGCAGCACCTGGCCTCTCAGCAGGTTCCCCTGGGCCTCAGGTGGCCTCCCCCGGTATGCTTGTTACTTCCTTCATTTCATGATTGAGGTCTGTGCTCAAATGTCATTTTTCCAGAGACGCTCTCCCAGATCGCTCTCTCTAGAATGATGCCACCTCCCAGCCATGCCTTTCCTCTTACCTTGCTGTGTTTTCTATTACTTATGTGTCTGAAATTATTTTTCTGTGTCTTCTTCTTTACGATCTGTCTCTTGCACTAGAATAGATGCTCCACAGGGCATCAAGCTCATCTGCCTTGTTCTTTCTTGTATCTCTTGTGCTTAAGACAAGGCTGACGGATAATAGATGCTCAGTTAATTTATGTTGAATGAATTTCAGTACTTACTTACCACTTACGAAACATAGTGGGGAAAAACAGTGTATTTGCAGCAGTGTTATCACCTAAACATCAATAAGTAGAAGATAGACCAAAAAACAAAAATGAAGTATCCCTTTTTTCCTAGAAAATTGGAAAAATTAACGTTAGTGGTAATGTTGGTGGAGTGTGCAAGGAAATGGACTCTTTCATTTGCCACTAGTGGAAAATATAAAATAGTCTAAGTTTTCCTAAGTGGTGACTCATAAGTGATTTTTATCTCAATTTTTGTGGTTTGCTATGTTTCCCAATTTTTTTCCAGTGATTTTTTTTTCCCCCCAAGAATTAATTTGTTCTCTTTTTCTTTTTGAGACAGAGTCTCACTTTGTCACCCTCGGTAGAGTGCAGTGGCATCATAGCTCGCAGCAACCTCAAACTCTTGGGCTTAAGTGATTCTCTTGTCTCAGCCTCCCACGTAACTGGGACTACAGGTGCCCGCCAAAACGCCTGGCTATTTTCTAGAGACAAGGTCTCACTCTGGCTCAGGCTGGTCTTGAACCCATGAGCTTAGGCAGTCCACCCGCCGTGGCCCCTCAAATGCTGGGATTCCAGGTATGAGCCACTGTGCCTGGCCCTAGGAATTACTTTTTTAAATCAGAAAAATTCAATGATTTTAATCTTCTTCCTTTTTAAAAATTAACCTGGCTAGATCCTTGCACATCAAACTTAGGAAGCTGATCCCAATGTTAGAATGGTCTCGTGCTGTTGTTGAACCTCTTAAGAATGTTTACTTTGAATTCCATATTAGGTTTCTCTGCAGCGGTACAGTACTGGTCATTGAAAACTATATGTGCAGAATTGCTCTTGTTCTGAGGTCCCGGGCTGGTTTGGTGAGCCCACTGGAAATGTTGGGTTGGGAAAAACATACAGCACTGAGCCAGGGCCCACCCAGTTTGGGATGGGGTCCCACAACCCTTCCTGCCAAGACGCCGGTCTCCATAGACAGGGAAGCCTAGCATTTCTTGGCAGCCATCCTGCCTTCTTCCCTCAGTGCTTGGGATTAGATTAAAAGCAATAATAATTATAGCCACACAGGCCTCTCCCTCTTCTGCATACCCATTGATACTTCCATGCCCCCTAGAAAAGAAGCTCAGAGTTGAATGGCCTGACCCTTCTGCAGTTTCTTTTCTGGACATACATTCCTAGCTCGATACTTCATTTACTTATGTTCCTTTTTGGGCAGTGAAGTTCAAGAACATCCGTGGCCATCCTCAGTAGTGTCCACCTGGGTAGCAGTGGGCACGCCAAGGAGCCTGCACTTTACCTGGCTTGTAGCCCTGGCCTGTTGCATTCACGTTGTCTCAGCTTCATTCCTGTTAGACCCTGGATCTCTGACAGTTTATACAGCCAACCTCAAAAATCTGCCAATAGACCAAGGATTATTTTAAGTGGCAGTGAGAGCTGAGGGCTGGGGCTGGCTCTAGATTCTGCTTCCCTAGTGTTTTTCAGGCTGCATGGCTCACATAATAATAACTGTAACATTCCAAGTGCAAGGCCTTGGTGAAATGTCAAGGGCACAGATTTTAAGTATGTGGTCTATTGGAAAACCTGTCCCTTCTCCCTTGGGGTTAAGGGATTGCAGCAAGCCGACTGACTGCTGTTGCCTCTGACGGGGTGGAGAGGCTCTAATGAAAAGCTTCCCTTCCTTCCTTAACCACTTGGCAGAGGTCTGATTGTGTTTTAAAGATGCATAATCCATCTTCATCTTCATGTTTTTAGAGAAAGCACCTGTGGGAGAGGTAGGAGAGAAGTGCTGTCTTGGCATGAGTGTGGTTCTCTATCGGCTGCTGTTGCTGCTCCAGCCTGGGGGGGATGTGGGGTCTTCTGCACAGCCACCCAGTTTTGGATCAGTTATTTATTTACCTGCACCTCTGTGCTTGCCCCTTCGTCTACCCCAGGGGTCCTCAAACTACGGCCTGCGGGCCACATGAGTTGGTGTGAATTGTATTTGTTCCCGTTTTGTTTTTTACTTCAAAATAAGATATGTGCAGTGTGCATAGGAACTTGTTCATAGTTGTTTTTTTTTTAAACTATAGTCCAGCCCTCCAACGGTCTGAGGGACAGTGAATTGGCCCCCTGTTTAAAAAGTTTGAGGACGCCTGGTCTACCCCCTCGGCCTCAAAAGAACTTTACAGTTAATCTGATTTGGACTTAACCACTATCTTTTACTTTTTTTTTTTGTAGCTTAAACTTTGGAACAAATACCGAATTTCCAACATTCCATCACTAATATTCCTAGATGCCACCACCGGGAAGGTCGTATGCAGGAACGGCCTGCTGGTGATCCGAGATGACCCAGAAGGTAAAACCTCCGCGTGTCCATCCCGCGCTCCTCCTTCCCGGCTTCCCCCTCTCTTCCCTACCCAACCCCTCCCCGCCGGTGGAGAGAATACTAATGTAATATGTATAAGCGGGCTAGAGACACTGTCTGGGTGAAATTATAGCATTCTGTAGGTCATGGTTAAGATTTTTAAAGGGATCAGAATGTCTCTCTTGGGGTCTTTAATCCATAGACCAGAGGAGATGGAATCTGAAAAAGGAAGTTCATCTTGGAGGCCCGAGGAGTCCGTGGAAAAGCAGCTCGAGCCCGGACGCTGACATCTAGGGCTATTTCCTCAGCAGCTGCCCTCCTAACAGAGGCAGGCTACATGGGCGTTTTCTCTTTAAAATATGTGCACTACGGCTCGGCGCCTGTGGCTCAATGGGCTAAGGCGTCAGCCACGTACACCTGAGCTGGTGGGTTCGAATCCAGCCCGGCCGCCAAACAACAATGACGGCTGCAACCAAAAAAAAAATGTCCAGGCGTTGTGGCGGGCGCCTGCAGTCCCAGCTACTTGGGAGGCAGAGGCAGGAGACTCGCTTGAGCCCAGGAATTGGAGGTTGCTGTGAGCTGTGATGCCACAGCACTCTATCCAGGGTGACAGCTTGAGGCTCTGTCTCAAAAATAAATAAATAAATAAACAGAATATTTAAGGGTGGGTGCCTGTGGCTCAGTGGGTAGGGTGCCGGCCACATACACCCAGGGTGGCAGGTTGGAACCCAGTTCCGGCCAAACTGTAACAAAAAATAGCCAGGTGTGGGCGGCACCTGAGGCTCAAAGGAGTGGGCGTCGGCCCCAAATGCCGGAGGTGGCGGGTTCAAACCCAGCCCTGGCCAAAAACTCAAAAAACAAACAAACAAAAAAAAAAAAACAAAAGCCAGGTGGTGTGGCGGGTGCCTGTAGTCCCAGGTACTCAGGAGGCTGAGGCAAGAGAATCGCTTAAGCCCAGGAGTTGGAGGTTGCTGTGAGCTTTGACTTCACAGCACTCTACCATGGGCAACAAAGTGAGACCTCTGTCTCTAAAAAAAATAAAATAAAATAAATAAAGAAACAAAGTATTCAGGGCAGCGCCTGTGGCTCAGCGGGTAGGGCACTGGCCCCATATACCGAGGGTGGAGGGTTTGGGCCCGGCCAAACTGCAAAACAAAAAAATAGCCGGGTATTGTGGCAGGCGCCTGTAGTCCCAGCTACTCGGGAGGCTGAGGCAAGAGAATCGCAGGAGTTAGAGGTTGCTGTGAGCTGTGTGACGCCACAGCACTCTACCGAGGGCGACAACATGAGACTCTGTCTCCACAAAAAAAAAGAAAGAAAGAAAGTCTTCAAAACCATCACAGGGATTGATAATTTGTACTATTTGCAGCTTATCCGATGATCCTTGGGACTTACTATAGTCTATTCTCAACACAGACTTGCTTCTTGTTCTTTCAGTGACGCTCCACCCGCGCATCTCTCGTGGTTAAAAGGGCCGCCTGAAGTGGGGGCAGGTGGCCCCAGTTATACTCTCCCGCTACAGCCTGACCCCTGGCACCACGAGGAAGCATGAGGGGGGGCTTCTTTAAAAGTAAAACTCAGGCCAGGCGCAGTGGCTCACACCTGTAATTCCAGTACTCTGGGAGGATGAGATGGGTAGATTGCTTGAGCTCAGGAGTTCGAGAACAGCCTGAGGAAGAGCGAGACCTTGTTTCTAAAAACAGCCAGGCGTTTGTAGTCCCAGCTACTTGGGAGGCTGAGGCAAGAAAATCATTTAAAGTCCAAGAGTTTGACGTTGCTGTGAGCTGGGATTTAATAGCACTCTAACGAGGGCAAGAGAGTGAGACTCTATCTCAAAAAAAAAAAAAAAAAAAAAAAATTGCTTGCCAAAGATCTTATCTTTGTATGCAGACCAGACTGTTTTAATATAAGGGGAAGACGAAGGATTCAGCAGCCAAGCAGGAGCTTATCAGCTTATTTCACAATAAACTAGTCTCACTTGAAACAAAGAATACTTAAAAGGCACCCTTTACATGAACTGAATCAACCAAACTACAGACTCTACGTTTTACCATATGGTCTACATTACAGGATGGAAACAAAAAGCTAGTCAAAAGAGAGTGCACTGAACACACTACCAGACAACCAAATTATCAACTGGTTATAAACAGTGATAATACAAGATCATTCTATCACTCCATCAACAAATATTTATTACTGGGCACTGCAGATGCTGTGGAAAAGACAAATGTAGCATATAGATGAGAAGACATCACATATGAATATATAATCATAACAGAGCATGATTAGAGCCACAAAAGGAGATACTTGGGTGCTACAGCACACAGGAGAGGGCCCCAGCATAGATGTAAGAAAGAATAAATTAGGGATAAATTGCTTAAAGGACTCAAACTCTTAAGCTAGGCCTTGACACTTCTTTACCTTTTTTAATCAGCTAATCTGAGAAAAAGGTGCATCTTTTCTTGTCAGACAAACCTAAATGGTATTTTCTTAAAAGATGTGCAATTTTTTTAGATTTCAAATGTGAGTCCATGAAGACATCTACAAGGAGTTTCACCACCCATTTATCCCCATTTCAGCAGTATTCTCTGATAGGAAAATAAATTATACCAAGTGTGGTGGCTCACAACTATAATCCCAGCACTCAGGGATGGATAGCTTGAGCTGACAGAGTTTGAGACCAGCCCGAGCAAGAATGAGATCCTGTTTCTTATGAAAAAAAAAAAAGCCAGGTATTGTGGTGGGCTCCAGTAGTCCCAGCTAACTTGGGAGACTGAGGCAAGAGGATCACTTCAGCGTAAGAGTTTGAAGTTGCTGTGAGCTATGATGCCATTGCACTCTACAAGTGAGACTCTGTCTCAAAAAAATAAAAAAAAAAGAAAGGACATTACAAATATAAATGTTAACATAGTTAACTCATTCATCTTTCTCTAAGATCATATCTCTTCTTGCATTCTCTATCTTAAGCATGCATCCTAATTTCAAAGGACAGAAGTATAATACTTCTGTAAGCCCAAACAACTGGGCTGAGTATTTTTTCAGTGACAGTAGAAGGCATTATGTCCAAGCAGATCATGTTTATTTACTAGCTAAATTCGGAAAATGATCCTACACATATACACACCAAAAAAACAGAATTCATTAATGTACGATCTTTATCCACATATAAAAGAATCAATAATTATCTATTTATTTAATATTCTCCATTCCATATAAACCTCCTTTTATTCACTTTACAAATTTTCTTCATTCTTTGACCATCTGGAACACATCTGTCCCTATCTGTTTCTTTGGACACAGTTATTTCCTTCTTCAGAGGCTTTCCTTTGCTAAGCTTCTTCAATATTCTGAGTTCACTCAGCACCCTGTATGTTGTCTAGACATTATAGACTTGACTCAGTTCTTTAGTTAATTTAGGTAAAGTTATATTTTTTCTTTTTTTTTGAGACAGTCTCACTTTGTCACCCTTGGTAGAGTGCCATAGTGTCACAGCTCACAGCAACCTCCAGCTCTTGGGCCAGGGCAATTCTCTTGCCTCAGAGTACCTAGGACTACAGGTGCCCGCCACAACGCCCAGGTATTTTTTTGTTGCAGTTCGCCACCCTCGGTATATGGGGCCGGCGCCCTACTCACTGAGCCACAGGCACCACCCTATATTTTCTCTTTTTAATAAGACCATAGCAACTGGAAGATGGAGACAGGCCTTTAGTTTTGGCATCTTACACAGAAACTAACACACTATTTACTCAACAAGAAAGGGGAGGGGGGCAGACTTTAAATAATCATCATAGCCTTGAATCAAGAAAAATGTGAGAAGAAAGATACATGGTCAAAATACCTCGCAGAGATGCAATTTTATGTGTGATATTATACAATTAAGTTTACCTCTCTCAACTTCAGTTTCCTCATCTAAAAATTAGAAATACTAATACCTATATCACAGGGTTGTTGTATGAAAGAAAATTTACGTGAAAGTGTTTTGTACACTGTAAGATGCTACTGGAAAAAAAAAGTTAGTATTATGTAATAAAACTGTCCACCCACATGTTTTCTTGGTTTCACTCACATGCACAATACCATGTTTTTAAACAAAGGACATGTTTGTAATGTTGGTAAGAATACAAACCAAAAGAAAGTTAAAATTAGATATAATAACAAGAAGCATCATTACATAAATTTTAGTTCCTGAAAGTCTTAAATTCTTTTCAGATTTTTATCTAGTATGTTCATCTAAAACATTTCCTTACAGGTTAGGGATCTGGGAGGAAAACTGCCTCTGATAAAATAAAATCTTTTTCTCACACATTACTGAATGTGTTTGGGTGAGGAGAAAGGGGAAGACAGTTGTAAAAATGTTCATCCCATAAAAAAGGAAAATCTTTCATCCTTTTTCCAATCCCACCCTTAGTGTCCATTCCATTTTGAACTCTTCTCTTAGGCAAACACCTTAATAAGCTTAGCTTATAAAGTAAGTCCCTCCCCATTCCAGCTTCCTCCTTTGCCATATACACCCCTATTCCTACCAACCACATCACCTCTGCCCTAAGCTCAGTCTGAGGCCCTACCTGAAACTGCACTTTCCTCACTTTCCCAACTCACACTCATCCACGAGCTCAGCGTACTTTTTCACAAAGCCTTCTCTGAAGACCCCCTACATCTGGGTTAAGTGGCCATTCTATGTGGTATTTTAGCACTATGTACCTGCCCTATCCATGGCAATTCTTATGTTCGCCTGTTTTACAAACAATTGTGTGCTACTGTTCTAACAACTCAGCAAATAAGAAAACTGTGCGCTCTAATAGAGCTTACACATAAACAGAGAAATAAACAATAACAAATTTATGACATTAAAATTTGCTAAGAATAAAGCAGGGTAAGGAGTAAACAGTGACAGTGGAGGTACTATTTCCATGATGGTGGTAAGAGCTTCTGATAAGAAGAGCCTTGAATGGAGTCCTGAAGGAAATGAAGGAGCCAGTCACACAGATATGTGGAAAACTTTTCTAGGTCAATAACAGAAACCAGTGCAAAGGTCTTATTGGGAAAGTGGGTGTTTACATTCAAGGAAGAACAAGAGGCTAAACTTATGGACTGGGATGAATAGGAAATGTGAAAAGAGAGCTAGCTGAGGCTGGATGAGAGACTACAGGACCAGATCACGGGGGACTCTCAAATCTTACCATGTTGTATTTTGTTTGATCCTTTAAATTGTTCTTCTCTTCCACTAGAGTCTGAACTCAACAATCAGGGATCATGTTTATCTTATTTATTGTTGTGTTCCTCACAGACTAGCACTGTGCCTAGCATAGGGTAGAGGTTCAAATTTTATAGAATGAAATCAGGTTAAAATGTAAATCCAGAAACTCTCTTTACCAGTTCAGTGCCTTCAGCTCCTTTTATATTGAAATAATAAAATATATTAGTTGAACAATCATCATTAGTAAATGCAAGGCTAAGCTAACTGATCACTTGCCCATTGGCTTTCACTGTAACAAAGGCCGCTGACTGACCCTGTTACAGGTCTCCTACTAGATCACGGTAGAATCCAGAATTCAACTTCTACTTCACTTATAAGACCTGGATATACTGTATCTTTACAAAATTATGCCATCTGTATTACCACATCACAAAGGCAGTCAAGAGAAACCTGGTATACCCAACCTAACTTTTAACTCCAGTTTCCAAAATCCATGTCCATCTATTAGATTCAGTAACTGCACATTGCTCCTAACTGCACTCACTATCTATTGCTCCTTTCTCAAAGGTATAGTCTTACAAATGAAGTATGCAGGATGACTATGAACCAAGAAATTAAAAACACAGTAAAAATTTGAATTATAGTCATATACTGCCTAAGATGTTTTGATTAACAATGGCCCACATATATAACTGCAGTCCCATAAATTGTAGTACCATATTTTTACTGTACCTTTTCTACGTTTAGATATGTTTAAATATATACATACTTACCATTGTGTTACAACTGGCTACAGTATTCAGTATAGTAACATACCTTACAGGTTTGTAAGAAGCAATATCCTAGGAGCAATAGGCTGCACCACACAGCCTATGTATGTAGTAAGATATACCATCGAGGTATGACAAAACTGCATAATGAAATGCTTCTCAGGAGGTATCCCAATCCTTAAGCAATGTATGACTGTATATGATAAATGCCTAAGTGCTAAATGAAACGAAGAAGGCACATGGCTTGTAGTTGCCTTAGAAATAAATAAATGGAATAAAGACACATAATGTATAATTAAAAGTCAACTGAAATCTGAAAAGTAATTAGAGATTTCATTAATTAACAGGAAAAATTTGTGCTCAAAATTACAGGCTGCTCCAAACATAGCAGGCTATAAAAAACCACCTTAGCCCTCATCATATTTGGTTTGGCCAGAATAACGGGTTTTTGTTTACTTGCTTGTTTTGTTTTAACATGAATTCGAATGCTTTTAGGTTGTACATGTATGTTTTACCATAGACCCCCCCCCCCACTTGTGTAACACTGAGCTCCATTTATGGTATATGTTGTGAGTCTGAAAGTATTTATTTATTTATTTATTTTTAGTTTTAGTTTTGAGACAGAGCCTCAAACTGTCACCCTGGATAGAGTGCCGTGGCATCACAGCTCATAGCAACCTTCAATTCCTGGGCTCAAGCGAGTCTCTTGCCTCCGCCTCCCAAGTAGCTGGGACTACAGGCGCCCGCCACAACGCCCGGCCATTTTTTGGTTGCAGCCGTCATTGTTGTTTGGCA
>CAUYRH010010754.1:0-18456 GCA_963574655.1 Perodicticus potto | reverse complement strand
AGCCCAGCTCCACGCATCCCCTACCCACAGGTGCCTAGACCGGCTCCCAGCATGCCCTGCCCACAGGCGCCTAGATCTGCTCCCAGCATGCCCTGCCCACAGGCGCCTAGACCTGCTCCCAGCATGCCCTGCCCACAGGTGCCTAGACTTGCTCCAGGCATGCCCTACCCACAGGTGCCTAGACCTGCTCCCAGCATGCCCTGCCCATAAGTGCCTGGACCTGCTCCCAGCATGCCCTGCCCACAGGCGCCTAGACCTGCTCCCAGCATGCCCTGTCTACAAGCACCAAGGGGCCTCTCTTTCCCCTCGAGAACCTCCTCCCACCTTACTGAGCATTCTGTCCGGTAAATGTTTATTGGACCAAATTGGGTGGTAATGAGCAACCCCTAGAGTTTTTCACTGTGCCTGAGACAAAGCATTCTGTGACAAGCCAGGGAGAATTTAATTTGCATCCTCGGAGAGAAAGCAAGAAAACCAAATTCTTCCCTTCCGAAGCTGAAATGCTGGGGGAAGGAGGAAGAAGTAGGGTATGCTGGGATGGCAGTTCCTAAATGAGTCTCAATATCAAATAGACCCTCTCTCAAAAAGATACTGACTTTGCCCCAGCTTTTTCTGCAGCCTCTTTGTGTTCGCTGTGCATTGTTCTTTCTAGATAACAGAGGGAAAAAGAAAAATCTCTACCCAGGTGTATTCTCCTGTGTCTTTCCCTTCTAAGCCAGGTAGTCCTGATAAGGACAGCTGTGTGCTACATAGCCATGAAGGGTGATTTACATCTTCAAGGTGCTTTAGGGAAACTAAAGGAAAGCAAATAAATGCATACAGTGAATCATTCCATTCTTATTATACAGAAATAGCAGTGTGACCCTCCAGGAGGGCTCTAACACAGGGCAGCTGCTGGGGACAGCCCACCGCCTGCTGCTAATGCTGCAGCCTTCACGCATCTGTTTCCTTCCCAGCCGCGTTGGCAGAGATCACTGAAATGGTGGCACAGCTCCATGGTACAATGATCAAGATGGAGAATTTCCAGAAGCTGCATGAACTCAAGAAGGATTTGATTGGCATTGACAATCTGGTGATTCCAGGCAGGGTAAGCAAAAGTGGTCTGGGTATGCCTTGGGGAGGAAGCCAGAAAGGAGACATTGAAAAGACTTAAATATGAATGTTTTGAACACAGACACTCCCAAGGTAAGATGTCCTCCTGTGCTGATCTCCTTCCACCCGAGAGGCAATGGGAAGCACAGGCGCGATCAGAGTCACTGTGTTAGGAGACAGTAAAGTATTCCTGACCTCACATTCTGCATTTTTTTCTTATGGCATGATTTGCTTAATTTTTCTCATATTCCAGAGAAATTTTGAAATAGCTTATTTTTTAAAATCCAGATAAATGAAAATGGAAGATAAAGGAAAAAAAAAGAAATTGGGTAAAATAGAAAATAGCAATAGAAAGCCAGAGAGAAAGTTCTTGAAAGTATGCTGGAATTACAAATAGAAAATAGCAATAGAAAGCCAGAGAGAAAGTTCTTGAAAGTATGCTGGAATTCCCATGCAAATGAATAAAGCCTTTGGAAACTAGAAAAAAAAAATCCCATGCAAAAATGGAATTTTGTCTTCGGGGCTGGAGTGCTGTGGCCTCATCATATCTCACTGCACCTTCAATTTCCTGGGCTCAAGCCATCCTCCTGCCACAGCCTCCAGGTAGCTAGGACTACCAGCATGCATCACCATGCCCAGCTAATTTTTTAAATGATTTTCAGAGATAAGAGTGTAGATATGTTGCCTAGGCTGGTCTCAAGTGATCCTCCTGCCTCAGCCTCCAGGGTCACTAGGACTACAGGCGCCTGCCACTATGCCCAGCTAATTTGTCTATTTTTTATAGAGACAGAGTCTTACTATGTTGCCCAGGCAGGTCTCAAACTCTTGGCCTCAAACAGTCCTCCTGCTTTAGCCTCCCAAAGTGCTGGCATTACAAGTGTAAGCCACCATGCTCAGTCAGAAAGTATGTTTTAAAGATGTGATGTTCTGTTAATAATTTAATTTTAATTCAAAATTCAAATAACATTTTAGACAGAAAGCAATTCTGAGAAAGATGTGTTTCCTTAGCTATTAACCTTCACCTGTCCAGCCCTTCCCTTGGACACAGATTATTCGCAATGAGCAGGGCTTCGGTCATATGCACTCTTTCCAGGCCATGGCAGTTTAGAGAATGTGTAAAAGGCCTACCTTTCTCAAATTCCCTTCCTAAGAAGGAGTCATTGCCGAGGAATAAAAAATACTAGGTTGTACAGCTCAGCAGATCTCTCCATGGCGTCTTTCCCCCTGTCGTGCGCCCATTTCAAACCCCACATCACGTGGGTCTGGGAGAGAACTGAAGGCAGGTCCATCTGCAGCTGCCCTGCCCTGACCTGCACTTGGCCATGCGCACATCAGGGGCCTGGCTCTTACCCGACACATAGCCCTGGAAACTAAATCGCTTAATTCAGGGCACACGAGAGAAGAGCCCTGTGTGTTTGGGTATTTGTGTCAGGAAGCTAACTCCACAACTGTCCAGAAACCAAGTTGTTAGAGGTCTTCAGAGAGTTCCTCGGTGAGGGCCGTGTGAAAATTAAAAGTGCGATTGGCTCCATCTCTGCTGGCGGGAAGAACCTGCCAGGCCTGGCACACACCAGCCCTGTCTCCCCATCACTAGGAACCCTTAGAAAAGCCCCAGGGAGGTCAGTGTCATTTTCTCTTAACTTTGAGTATTATAAAATATTTAGCACATTATGTTGTGTGGTGAACAGAGGATTTGTAAAGAGTTTATTTTGAGGAGATATTTTTCAGGTGCCAGGATGAGAGAAAGTTCTCGCAGACACATCTGCCTCTTTTTTATTCTAAAACATGGTTGATGCTTTTTAAGAAGCAGAGTTTTAAATCATGGAGAAGTTCCTGTAGCCCCAGGATTCTGACATAGCTTCTCCATCTTCCAGGGTCCCTTGTGTCACTTTGACAGCCAGCTGGAGTCCTTGTCATCTCCCTTACAGTGCAGCCTAAGGGTCACACGTTAGTCCCTCCCCTCAGAGAGGCCTCAGCAGGCTCATTAACTTGAGCCTCAGTTTCCCCACTGGTAGATAGAAGAGCCAGGTTCCTGGGAAGGGGAGAGGCAAGGCCTGGAGACCTTCATACAGTGCCCAGGCAGAGCCAGTGCGCAGTTACTTGAAGCTGAGCGCTGTAATTTTGCCATGCAGGGGCTGGGCGTCAGGAAGGCAGGTCTCTGCGTGGGCCTGGGTTTGGGGGTTCAGTGATGCTGGTTTGTCTCCCACAGGAGTTCATCCGCCTGGGCAGTCTCGGCAAGCTCTCAGGGAAGGGGCTTCAGCAGCGCATGTTTTTCCTGGTAAGTGGCTTGAGCTACCGGTCCTCAAGGTGTCCTGGCAATCCATGTCACCTGGGGCAGGCAGGGTGCCTGGGCTGTCCAAATAGGGGGCCCTTGGGCAGGGGTGCTGAGGCTGGACTTGCTGAGGGCGACATGTGGTAGCGAAAGATTTGAAAAACCTACTCCCGGCATGCACTGGCTTCATCTCCCCTGCCCTTCTGGTTCTAGTTCAATGACGTCCTGCTGTACACAAGCAGGGGGCTGACGGCCTCGAATCAGTTTAAAGTCCACGGGCAGCTCCCGCTGTACGGCATGACGGTGAGTGTCCCATGAGGGCATGAGATGGGGCCTGTCCCCCCAGGCGACCTGCGGGGCAGCCCAGACATGCGCCATCCCAGGCAAGTGGCCTGAGTACAAAGCCCAATGACCTTCCAACCCTTCTGCCCTCTCACCTAAAGAATGAGCTTCCGAGGGCTCCCATGGTGGGCTCTGGGGCCTGCTGCTCCTCCATGGGGGATGCACGTGCCCTCTGTAGTCACGCTGGCAAGCTGATGTGGGCCATGTGGTGTGAACTTGCCCCTCATCGCCCTATGCCTGACCCCCAGTCCTGACAGTCCTCACCACGCCCAAAATGACAACACCCACTCACTGGAGCTAGACCAGCCTGTGCCCCCTAGAGATGGGCCCAGGGGTGGGCTCCCTCCTGTAACTCCCAGGCAGCAGTTGTAGACACGGTGCTGGCTTCTGCCAACACTCTCCTGGGGCTAGGAGAGAGGTCTGTGGGTCCTCGCCGCCTCTGGTTTCGGTTTTTCGGAGTCAGAGCCCTTCCTCCCATGGGGCTTCTGGTTCCTCCCAGCCCTGCTCAGCAGTGCCACTCCCCTTTACACCACTGGTCATGCCAGTCCAGGGAGGCCTGGAAACATCTGGCATGTGACCCCATGGTGACATCATGAACTCTTACCCCGCAGATTGTGGAGAGTGAAGATGAGTGGGGGGTGCCACACTGCCTCACCCTGCGGGGCCAGCGGCAGTCTATCGTCGTGGCCGCCAGGTAACTGGGCGACCCGCCTCTTCCCTGCCTGCCCTTTGACCTGCTGTGTTTAGAGTGCTGATGCAATCTCTGTCTCCAGTTCTCAGTCTGAGATGGAAAAGTGGGTCGAGGACATCCAGATGGCCATTGATCTGGCAGAGAAGAGCAGTGGCCCCACCCCCGAGTTCCTGGCCAGCAGCCCCCCAGACAACAGTGAGTGTGGCCCAGCGAGCCCCCAGGAGTGGACGTGGTCTGGGGTGGAGAGGGAGGCCGTCAGTGCATCTGAGACCACCTGCTGAGGAGGGTGCATGTTCATGGTCTGCATTTGTCCTGGAAGCTAAAAGTCAAGGATATTCCTTTTCCTAAAAGTACAATCTTGAAAACAGTATTTGGGAGCAGGGAAGCCGTCTTGTCCAGGCCGGCATTGCCACTTGTCACACCGTGTCCACGGAGAGGTCATGAGGTCATCCTTGTAGAATGAGAGAGGCTGCAGACCAAGCTCTCGGGTGTGGAAGGGGCTCCCTGGCCGGGGCTCATGGGACACCCTTCCGTGAGTGGGGACCTCGTTAGCTTCCTGCTTAGTGGGTGCCATGTGTGACTACTGCAAGCCCCCCAAGCTTCTAGCACCTTCCTCAACAAGTGTCAGGAGAAGGCTGCCCCTCCTGGGAGGAACAATCAGAAGTGCTACCCTTTGCCTGTGTCCTGCAGAGTCTCCTGATGAAGCCACAACGGCCGACCAGGAGTCAGAGGATGACCTGAGCGCATCCCGCACCTCTCTGGAGCGCCAGACCCCTCACCGCGGCAACACCATGGTGCACGTGTGCTGGCACCGCAACACCAGCGTCTCCATGGTGGACTTCAGCATCGCTGTGGAGGTACTGGCCCAAGTGGAGCGCTCGCAGGCTCCCGGCCGAGGGGACCAGCGGCCAGGTTCTGTGCCTGCCAGTGACAGCCCTACCCAGCAGGTGGCAACCAAAGCCGCCCAGGGCTCCCCCAAGCATCCGTGGTTACCACTGAGCAGGTGTTGTCCTTCCATAAATGCAAACACATCTCTTGGTTTTCATCAGGCCCCTGCCCCTGTGAGATTTTCTTCTCTCCCATTTCCTTTCCAATCACTGAGGTAACCTAGAAAATGGGCCCCAATGCACAGCCATGGACAGCTTCACCTGCCATGGCCCTCACGTCGTGGCGCCATCCCATGGAACTTAGGTTCATGGTGAAGTAGAGTCAGCAAGATGGCAAGGGGGCGCTGGCTGGGGTCTAGGTTATAGCTCACAGAAGAACCTGAGGAGAAGGGGTGCAGGACTAGCCTGTGAAGGGCAGAAGAGGGTGGTCCCTCTCCCTTGTATGGGACACCGCCTGCATTCCTGTATCAGAAGACAATAAGAAGAGAAAAGCGTGAGTTTTTTCAGTCATAGTCATACGTGACACAGAGGCCTTCAGAATGAAGTCGCCAAGACACAGGGAAGCTGTGAGCCAGTGTGGCGTGCACAGCGCGTAGGTGCGACTGAGCAGAGCGTGTGAGCTAGTGCAGGGAGGGGCCTGGCCCTTCAGGTTCTTCGTGGTTTCCCCCTTGTAGCTTTCCTTCCTCCCAGCATGGGGGCAGCAGCCCTCTAGAATGGGGGTCATATGAACTACTGTCAGGCAGTAGAGGGTTAGAGTCCTGTTTCTGGTTTTTGTGGCTGTTTTGGGGGAGAGGGATTCTCATTTCTACAGCTGGCCTGGGAGAATGGGGACACAGGACAGGAGGGCAGAGATTCTGCTTCTGAGGCCTTCACTTGGGAGTATTATTCTGGGTCCGATACCTGGACGTCGGCTTGGATGACGGGACTGCCTCGGATCCTGACTCTAAAGCCTTCCAGATCTTTTCTAGACTAGTCTTCAGTCCATAGCTGTTGTTCACAACACTTTAAGCCCAGGAAGTTGTCTTCCTGTCCCGTAGGCAGTGGCACCTGCCCCACGTTGATGTGAGGCCTTCAACCAGTCTCTGTGTGAATGCTCCATTTGCTACAGACTCTCTGCCTGGGCCCTGGCTGGGCTCACCTTCTGAAACTGAAAGAGCTCTGTTGCCAAACATGCCTAGTCCAGACAGTGTCCAGTAAGGGACTTGAGCCCCAGACAGTAGTCTACTGGCTCTTTGAACCAACAGTATTGGAAATGGGTCATATCTCCTCATGGGTGGTATCTGGGGGATCTCAAAGTTATTCTCTTGAAGTGACCTTCATAGGTCCATGGACCCGCCTTTATTAGCTTCCTGCTACAGCTAGTATTCCAGACCCACGCCCGCTTCCAAAGACGTCCCCACAGGGACACATCCAAGGTGCAGGCCACACCCTTCCTGCCCTTCTGTCATGTGGGCTCCCAGTGTGCCTGGGCTGCACCAGGTGCAGACACTCCTGGGCCGCTCATCTTCTGGAACCTGTTGTACACAGCACCATTCCTTCCTCTGTCTTCCGCCAGGCTGAGGTGTCTCCTTGGGGATGGGACTGTCACAGTAGGAAGGGCCCTATAAGAGGGAACAGGGAAGAACCAGTGGTCATCACCTGTTAGAAAAATCCCCTCGGATCTGGTCTGTGTCCTGGTGAAGCTGGTGGCAGTGTGGTGCTGTCAGAAAGCATGAGTGAAGTATGGCTTTTAGGATGGGACTGTCAGAGGTTCCTGGAGGCACCCAGGCCATTCAAGAAGGCAGCAAATACCTATATCTGGTCCAGGCTGCCCAGAGACACCTCCTCAAGCTCAGCTTTTTAGGGTACCAAGTCTATAGGGCCAAAGGAACGCACATAGCCAGGGCAGGCCCGCTGGGCTGCTTTCTTACCTAGTATACCACCTGGTCACCTTCTGCCCCTGGACTAAAAACAGGCATTCCTTGTTAAGTGGCTACTACATAATATCTTGACTTTTGCCTCTTGGCCCACAAGGTATAAAACATTTACCGTCCAGCCCGTTGAGTAAAGTTTGCCAACCACCTTCTCTACCGGGAAAGTGAGCCCCAGGCTGGTGTGGTTTGATGGTGGCAGGATGCAGGTACACACTTGTGGGATCAGCTGTTCTGTCACTCTGCAAACGTCCTGCCATGCCAGAAGTCAGAGGACTTGGTTCTTTCTGGAGGCTCTGCAGGGTACATCCCTACCTCCCGCTAGCTTCTTGTGCCTGCGGCCATCCTTGGCGCCACCCCGTGCCTCCCTGGTCACAGAGTGTACTCCTTTGTGCTCAAATGTCCCTTCTTATAAGGACACTGGTCACAAGTTTAGGTCCACCCTAATAGCTTCATTTTAACTTGATTACATCTGCAAAGACCCTAGTTCCAAACAAGGTTATGTTCACAGACACAGAGTTTGGACCTGAGCTTATCTTTGGGGGGCACAATTCAGCCCACAATAGGGAGTACGGTTATGGGGCCGAGGAGAGCAGGGACTCCCGTCAGGGAGCTGCGAGAGGTGGTCCCAGGCACAGCCCTGAGAAAGGGGCTATCAGCTGGCTCTGGGTCAAAGGCAGCAAATGGAGACAGGCAGGACACAGGGCAATGTGACGGGCACAGAGGAGGAGAGGCTGGCGATCACGGAGGCTGCTGGGACAGACCACTGGATGCGCTTGCTAAGACACATCTAGTTAGAAAGGTGAGGGCGAATCTAGCTGTTCCACTGAACCTGCCTGGGGCTAATCATTCCTGGCTTTAGTGTGACAGTTCGTGTATAACAGAAGAATCTTTCAGGCACTAACTGAGGTATAAAAACACTGTAGTAAGGGAAACATGCTCCTGTCCCCACCCCATGGCATGTGACCCTGTCACTGCACAGCATCAGACCGACACCTGCTGGGCCTGGGGCCCCCCACTGTCTGCAGGGTCCTTCTCCTTATACCCACAGTTCACATCTGACTCCCCAAGCAAAGCCTGCCTGAGCAGCTGGAGGGCAGAGATGGTTCACTTGTTTCCTCTCAGCTCGAGGCATGGGGTTCTTACGTACCCAAAGGGCTGGGACAGAATAGACTCAGGTGTGTGTGTATTTATTGTGGCAAAATAACCATAACATAACATGTGCCAATTTAACTACTTTTAAGTGAATAATTCGGTGGCATTAATTACCTTTGTAAGATTGGGCAACTTTCCCATTTCACTTCCCACCTCTTTGAGTCTTCCTTGGTGATGTCACTTTGACAAAAGGACCAGACGGGCCAGCAGTTCATCAAGTGTGGATGGAGGTGCCCTGTGCGCCTGCTCCCAGCCAGGCTGCTGGAGTGGTCACAAGAACGCCCCAGGACCTGGCCCGCAGCAGGCCTTGGGGAAGGAGTCAGCTGAGGTCTTGGTGGAGGGAGGTCATGGGGAGGGCGGGCGCAGCTGCCCCCAGGCCCACTAGGGGGCAGGCGGGAGCTGTCTTAGGGCCAAGTCCACAGCCTGCGTGCCTCAAAGTGTTTTGGAGGGCATGTGTCCAAAATCAAGGCATTGGCAGGGCTGCGCACCCGCCACAACCAGTAGTTGGATCTGCCCTCGTCTCTCATCTGGTATGTGCTGTCCCTTCTGGGTGTCCTTCAACACGGAGGCACATCACACCAGCTTCCGCCTTTGCTGTCCAGGCAGCCTCCCTGGGTGTCCCTGTATTTATTCTCTTCAAAGGACACCATTCCCAATGGCATTAGGGCCCATCCACCATGACCTCATCGTCATTAATTATACCTACTGACACTTGACACGTTTTCAATCCGAGGCTAGGACTTCAGTGTCTTTTGGAGGGACACAATATAACCCATAACAAGTGACAAAAAGCAAGCGACCCTGGCTCATATATGATCTTCCAGTGTTTCTCCACATCAGGGGAGGTCAGGGGTCATGTTCTCAAGTCACAGCCATGTCTCAGGATCACACCCCTGGCTGTGCCCCTGTTGGGGTGGGCGCCCCATCTGTGCTTCCTACAAGCCTCTGTGTCTTTCAGAATCAGTTGTCTGGGAACCTGCTGAGGAAATTCAAAAACAGCAACGGGTGGCAGAAGCTGTGGGTGGTGTTCACAAACTTCTGCCTGTTCTTCTACAAGTCACACCAGGTGAGTGCCTCATGGGGCAGGCAGCCCTCCTCCAGAAGGGCTTGAGCTGACACTGCTAAGCTCTTGGTGTCATGGGGTCCTGTGGGGAAGGCCGTGTCCACCAGAGGCTGACGTTAGCCATTTCCTGAAGGACCATGGTGCAGCAGCTGGGCCCACTGCCCTGGTCCCTTCTCTTACAGGCTCTTGCCCAAGGCGGGAGCTGCCTGGGCTCCCAGTGTCCCTGCTTAGGGAGGGGGATCGCCTCCTGAGGCTGCCTCCAGAGCCACTGTGTTCCTCCTTCCAGGACAATCATCCCCTTGCCAGCCTGCCTCTGCTTGGGTATTCTCTCACCATCCCCTCAGAATCCGAGGACATCCACAAAGACCACGTGTTCAAGCTGCACTTCAAGTCCCACGTGTACTACTTCAGGGCAGACAGCGAGTACACGTTTGAAAGGTAAGTGGCCCCGGTCCTGCCTCTGGCGTACATGGCCTTCCCCACAGGACCCCATAACACCTGCAGAAGAGGATGTTCCTCTGCCAAATGCCAACAGGTGAAGGAGGCTCGGCCTGGCCATCCACCCTCTCTGCCAGCTCCTTAGGAGGGAGGTGAACCGGGGGGGTCTCTGTGCCTGATGCCAGTGTGAGACCGTTCCCCTCGTAGCAGCAAGTAGGGTCGTGATTGCCCTGGGTGGTGTGGCAGGTGGTCTTCCCTCTGGAGAGTGTTACCTGAAAACACCTCTAACCTGTGTGCGGCACCACAGAGCAGAGGGCATCTCTGGGCCTGCTCTGCCCACCTAGGCCCAGACAAAGCTTTTCAATGGCAAAAAGAAAAACCTCCAGTTTTTCAGTCTGTGGCTTATGTACTAACGGAGTCATAATATTCCTGATTGGGCTTTGAGCCAAAATGCTGACCATACAAGGAAGGAAAACAAATCTTAGTATTTCTTAGGGCCACCTTATTAGTGAAACTACTGCATGGTTTAGTGAAAACAAGGGCCCTTCATTTAGTCAAGACATAAAAGTGGGGCGGCACTTGTGGCTCAAAGGAGTGGGGCACCAGCCCCATATGCCGCAAGTGGCGGGTTCAAACCCAGCCCTGCCCAAAAACTGCAAAAAAAAAAAAAAGAAAAGAAAGAAAGGAAAGTGAAGAGCCTGGCTAGCAGGCTGGAACCACATTTCAAGTAAAAAGTCTGGGTGAGTGTCTGCACACCGCAGCCCCTGAAAGACCACACACCAGTCCGTCATTTAGGGAGAAACTTCCCCTGACCATGATGTTAGATAGGACAATAACCTGATACAGGGTGGTGCCTGTGGCTCAAAGGAGTAGGGTGCCAGCCCCATATGCTGGAGGTGGCAGGTTCAAACCCAGCCCCAACCGAAATGCAGACATCAACCTGATCCATAAGGATTTCTAAATGGACAGGCCAATTATGAACTGTGCACAGTCCCCAATAAGTTCCACAGAAATAACAGAGTGACTTAAAGTTGGAATTTAAAACTCCCATGGCATCCAAAAACAACAGTTCCTAAACAACACTGTTTGAAAAGTGAGCCTAGGAGATAGTAATTCTCAAATTTGACCCAGGACTGGAAAACTGAAGATTGAGGAACTGAGTGAGATCTTCTTATCAGACTTGCAATGCTAAGATTCTAAAAGGCCACAGAGGCAGAAACTGACTGCACACCCCTGGTTTCCTCAACCTCAGTGCTACTTACCTTTCGGACCACATAATTTAGGGGGTGGGGGGCCTGTCCAGCTACTGTAAGATGCTCTCGGCACCCCTGGCCTCCACCTGTGAGATGCCATTACCACCTCAGTTATGACAACCAAAAATATCTCCAGACTTTACCAGATGTCCCTCAGGGCAACAAGGCTCCCAGCTGAGAACCGTGGGCATACAGCAAATACGTGTATGTATGAAACAGGACGGGACACACACCACTCTTCTTCACAATGTCCACGAAAAGGATGAGTCCTTTCAAACAGACTGGAATTGCTCAAATGGGTGTCACCTGGGCAAGGCACTGGCATCTCCAGTATATCCAGCTCCCTACAAACCCAGAGTCCCTGGGCCAGTGGTTCTTAAATGGTGTTCCTCAGCTAAGGTGGCAGATTACAAACCAGGTGCACTGCGTGTTTGTAGGAGGTGACAGCCAGTGTCATGAGCTGTCCAAAGAAGGGGGGGGGGAAAGACAAGGCTTTGTGAAAAGTATCCCAACGTGGTTATTTCACTTCCATTTTCAGGTGGATGGAAGTGATCCGAAGTGCCACCAGCTCAGCCTCACGGGCCCATGTTTTGAGCCACAAAGAATCTCACACGTATTGACGACCGGGCATATTTGTTGGTGGATCCCGCGGTGGCTGCTTTCTTCTGTATTAACGGAGCCTTGTAACATTAACACCTGTCTGAGAGACACCCTGGTCTCGCCGCAGCTCTCGCCGCAGCTCTCCTCTGTCTCCATGGAAGCGTTTTTAACCTTGTCCTTTCAGCTGTTAATTTCTCATCTGAACGGAACAGTGATCCCAGCTCCAGTCCCGGGTGGCATTTCGTCTTAGCATTCTCCCGGGGGGGGGGGGTGTTCTTTAGCTTGTGACAGTATTAAACATTGTCATTAAGAGAGTGCCAAATGACATTTCTTCCTCCACACTTCATCGTAAAAGCAGTACAAACACATCCGTTCAACCATAAGACAGGGCAAGTGCTCTTCTTTTTCTCAAAGAAACTGTTATTTTCATCTACAGGTTGCTGCATTTAAAAAAAATTTTTTTTTCCAGTGTTTGCGGTATGTGGCGAAGTCTTCAGTAATTGAGATCATTTTCAGATTTTTTCCCCAATCTTTCTACTTTTATAATATTAAATAATAGGCAGTTAGTAGGACTCACTTCTTTGATTAATAAGCAATTTACAGCACACTACGTCCCACATAAGGGTTTCACGCTCCAATGAAAACATTTGTTACTGACCTCCTTGGCACAAGTTGACCAAACCATGGAAGCAATTACTGTCCACAAACCGTAGCGGGGTGTCTTCTGCTGGGAGCAGAAACACAGTGCAATATCTAGACTGTTGCTGTACTGTGAGTGGCGTGCACAGTGGGAAGATGCTAAGCTGTGGTGTTTTGCTGTCTGTGTCACAAGCATGAAAACCTATACGTCATTAATCAGGGCCATTTGTGATATGTTCCGTGATAAGTGTTTTTGTGAGCGTCGTGGCTGCAGCAGCACGATGATATAATGGTACGTAACCCCCGGTACCCCACACCCTCCTGCAACTGTGGTTTGAAACTGCACATCCTCTAGTCGTATATATTGTGCCTGTCCTCAAAAACTTTTACTCATATCCCCGGGGCATGGGGTCACAACAGTATCATGCTGCACCTCCTTGACATTTGGACTACACAGGAAACACGGTTTCCAACCGCTTGGGCCCACTACTTGGAAGGCGTTTGCCTGTTCCCTCTGGTGATCAGGTGGCTGCTATTCCCTTAGTATTTGTAAGCCCTGTCTTAACAAGTCCAGAAGGTCCGGAGCAGTAGCCCACCAACACAGTTCTTCCCCAGGCTGGCCAGGACGCAGGGAGACACCCCCTCTGCAGTGTGATGATATACACAGAAACGGGGATTTACCAATGGACAAGTAGCTTGACACGTGTTAATCATTTGCCTTACAGTATGTACCAGATGGTTTAAAGTACTAACAAAAGGGAATAAAAATACCTCACGCCACACTCCAGCATATTGAAGTTTTAAGGCAAAACAACCAACCTTGTCTCTCGTCTTTATTTTCAGCCTGGTGGGAGTATTGAAAGGGGGGAAACACGGGGACTTGCTCACTGACACAGACGTGGGGAGAGAACACTCCAGCACAGTGGTTCTCAACCCTCCTAATGCCAGGATATATTTTCATTGTTACAGAGGGGTCACGACCCACAGGTTGAGAGCTGCTGCTCTAGCAGATGGGGCAGTGTAAGTTCCTGAGCAATGGGACTGGGGCAGAGGCGTAGAGAGGGCCTGTCACCCTGATGCTGAGCAACCCACAGGGACAGGGCAGGGCCTGCAGACCAGAACCAGGAATCCAGAAATCTCGTCACTAAAGGCTGGGTGACTTGAGCATGAAGTGGTCTCCTACCTTGGTATTTCTCAGTGATTCCAATCTGTGCCTCACACCTCTGTGCCCTATGACCCGAGAGGAACATGAAGTCCACAGTATAGGCAACTTAGCCCACTCCCAGGCTGCCAGGAACACATGGAGTTACAGACACACCTATATACTCAAGTTTTAGTCTTCAAAGCAACGTTCTTGCTGCATAGTAGTAAGAATTAGCAATTTGGTTCTATTGCCCCTAACCAAACTATTCCCTATAGAAATTAATAGTTCAACCCAAATCCACTTCTAATAAAATATCACAAGTTCATTTTAGAGTTTAAAAGCTATACTCCACGGTTGGCTTGAGCCCAAGAGTTTGAGTCTAACCCAGGCAACGCAGCCAAGACCCCATCTCTTTTTTCTTTTTTTTTGTTGGGGATTCGTTGAGTACAGAGAACCAGGTTACACTGCTTGCATTTGTTAGGTAAAGTCCCTCTTATAATTGTATCCCACTGCCAAGAGGTGTGTCACACACCGTGGCTCCCCACCACCCTTGCTCCTTCCCACTCTGCTCCCCTACCATGTACTAGGTCATCAATTGACCTCACATCAGAATTGAATACATTGGATTCTTGCTTCTCCATTCTTATGATGCTTTACTAAAAAGAATGGTTTCTTTTAATACAGGTTAAACACAAGATATAAAATCTCCATCTTTTTCAGTGGCTGAATAGTATTCCATGGTATACATATACCACAGCTTGTTAATCCATTCCTGATGGTGGACATTCAAGTTGTTTCCAGTTTGGCAATTGTAAATTGAGCTGCAATAAATAGTCTTGTGCAAATGTCCTTATGATTTTTTTTCTTCTGCATAGTGGCCCAGTAAAGGGATTGCAGGATCAAATGGGAGCTCTAGTTTGACTTCTTTGGGGATTCGCCACACTTCCTTCCAAAAAGGTTGTATTAGTTTGCAGTCCCAGCAGCAATGTAAAACTGATCCTCTCTCTCCACATCCACATCAGCATCTTTTGGGATTTTTGTGATTTGGGCCATTCTAACTAGGGTTAGGTGATGTCTTGGGGTGGATTTGCATTTCTCTGATAGAGATGATAATTTTTTTATTTGTTGGCCATTCATCTATATGTTTGAGAGAAGGTGCCGTCCATTCTCTTGCCCAGTGATTTAAGATATTGGTTTTTTTTAAATGTTAATTTGAGTTCTCTGTAGATCCTAGTTATCAAGCTTTTGTCTGATTCATAATATGTAAAAATCTTTTCCCATTCTGACACTTGTCTATTTGCTTTGGTTGTTGTCTCCTTAGCTGTACAGAAGCTCTTCAATTTAATTAAGTCCCACGTTTACTTTTGTTGTTGCTCCAATCGCCACTGAAGTCTTTCTTATAAAGTCTTTACCAATCTGATAAAATCAAGTGTTTTCTGTGATGTCTTCAAGGATTTTTATTGTTTCGTATCTTTGATTCAGATCTTTTATCCATCTAAAATCAGTTTTAGTGAGTGGAAAATGGTGCAGTTCCAGATGTCTATGTCTATTTTTGTTCCAATACCATGCTGTTTTGATCACTATGGTCTTTTACTACAGCCCAAAGTCTGGTAGGCTGAAGCCCCCAGCTTACTAAGAATTGCCTTGGCTATATGGGGTTTTTTCTGGTTCCATACCAAAAAAAAAAAAAAAAAAAAATTATTTTCTCCAAATCTTGAGAGTATGATGTTGGTATTTTTAATGGGGATTGCACTGAATCTGTAGATTGCTTTGGGAAGTATAGATATTTTAACAATGTTGATTTTTCCCAGCCATACGCTTGGTATGTTCTTCCATTTATTATCTTCTATTTTTTATTTATTTATTTATTTTTTTTTTTTTTGCAGTTTTTGGCCAGGGCTGGGTTTGAGCCCACCACCACCAGCATATGGGGCTGGCGCCCTACTCCTTTGAGCCACAGATGCTACCCAATCTTCTGCTATTTTCTTTCCTTAGGGTTTCTTAATTTTGTTTATAGAGGTCCTTCACCTCTTTTGTTAGGTATAGTCCTAGGTATTTCATTTTCTTTGAAGCTACTATAAAGGGAATTGTCCTTGATTGGCTTCTCATCTTGGTTGTTATTGGTATATACAAAGGCTACTGATTTGTGGACATTGATTTTACATCCTGAGACATTACTGTATTTTTTGATCACTTCCAAGAGGCTTGGGGTTGAGTCTTTGGGGTTCTCAAAGTAAAAAATCATATCATTGGCAAAGAGCGAGAGTTTGACCTCCTCTGCTCCCATTTGGATACCCTTTATTTTCTTCTCTCACCTGACTGTATTAGCTAAAATCTCCAGCACTATGTTGAAAAGTAGTGGTGATAGAGGACAGCCTTATCTGGTTCTAGTTCTAAGTAGAAAAGCTTTTAAGTTTTACTCCATTCAGAATATTAGCTGTGGGTTTGTCATAGATGGCTTCAAACAACTTAAAAAATGTGCCAGCTATACCTGTTTTCTTCAGAGTTCTAAAAAGATGCTGAATTTTATCAAATGCTTTTTCTGCATCTATTGAGAGGATCTATGGTCTCTGTTTCTGCTTCCATTGATATAGTGAATTGCGTTTATGGACTTGTATATGTTAAACCAGCTTTGCATCCTTGGGATAAAACCACTTAATAAGAAGCTGTAATCTATTGGCTAGGATTTTATTGAGAATTTTTGCATCTATATTCATTAGTAAAATTGGTTTGAAATTCTCCTTTTTAAAAAGTTAGGTCTTTTCCTGGTTTTTGTACCAGAGTGATACTTGCTTCATAGAATGTGTTAGGGAAGATTCCTTCCTTCTCAATTTTTTGGAATAGTTTCTGCAGTATGGGTGCATACTCTTCTTTTAAGGTTTGACAGAATTCTGGTGTG
Organism: Perodicticus potto; assembly: GCA_963574655.1. Taxonomy (NCBI): domain Eukaryota; kingdom Metazoa; phylum Chordata; class Mammalia; order Primates; family Lorisidae; genus Perodicticus; species Perodicticus potto. The sequence goes on along the minus strand of CAUYRH010010754.1, from coordinate 2,071 downwards.
AAGCCATCTGGATGCAAGCATTTTTTTTTTTTTTTTTTTTGGCAGATTTTATTGTTTCTTTGGTCTCAGTGCTTGAAAAATTGGTCTGTTCGGGAGATCTATTTCTTCTTGGTTAACTCTAGAGAGAGGATGTGTTTCCAAGTACTAATCCATTTCCTCCACATCGTAAAATTTCTGGGCAAAGAGTTTCTTGTAGTATTCAGAGATAACCTGTTGTATCTCTGTGGCATCTGTTATTTCCCCATTATTGTTTGAGTGGGGTTACTAGAGATTTTACTTTTCTGTTTCTAGTTAGTCTGGCCAAAGACTTATTTTTTTAAAAAAACCAACTTTTTGTTTTGTTAATTTTCTGAATGATTTTTGTGTTTTTAATTTCATTAATCTCTAATTTAATTTTGGTTATTTCTTTTTTTCTGCTGGGTTTAGATTTAGATTGTTCTTCCTTTTCCAATTCCGTAAGACAGTCTGTTTACTGATGTGCTCTCCTTCTGTTTTCCAAATGTAGTCATCTAGTGCAGTAACTTTTCCTCTCAGGACTGCTTTTACCCACAGGTTTTGGTAACTTGTGTCTCCATTGTTATGTCTGAGGAATTTAACAATTTCCTATTTTATCACTTCCTGAACTTAATTATCACTCAGCATAAAATTGTTTAATTTCCACACCTTTGTGTGGGGATGGACGTTTTTACTAGAGCTGAGTTCTACCTTTACTGCCCTGTGATCTGAGAAGAAGTAAAGTATAAATCCTTTAACTTCGCTGAGGTTTGATTTGTATCCTAGAATGTGATCTATTTTAGAGTATGTGCCATGGACTAATGAGAAAAATGTATATTCTTTTGCTTTGGAATGGTATATTCTGTAGTATATGTCTATTAATCCTATTTGTCCTAGGGTCAGGTTTAAGAACTCGCATCTTTGTTTAGTTTCTGTTTAGAGGATCTGTCTAATTCTGCTGGAAGTTGTTAAAGTCCCTTGCTATTACAGTGTTATGGGATATCATATTACTCAGACCCCTCAAAGTCTGTTTCATAAATCTGGGAGCATTTACATTAGGTGCATAAATATTGAAAACTGACGTGTTTTCTTGTTGTATTATTCCTTTGACCAGTATAAAGTGGCCGTTTCTTTCTTTAGTTGCTTTGAATCCACTTGTATCTGAGAATAAGATTGCAGCCTCTCCTTGCTTCTGGTTTCCATTTGCTTAAAATACTGTTTTCCATCCCTTAACCCTGAGTCTTGATTTAGGTCTAGTGAGGCTAGTGTCTCTCCTGGAAACAGATGGATTGAGCTTTTTTATCCAATCAGCCAGCCTGTGCCTCTTCAGCGGGGAATTCAATCCATTGACATTTGATATATGTGGTAGTATTTTATTCATCTTGGTATGTGAAAGTCTGTTATGTACATTTATCCTTTGCCTTATTGTAGAAGCTAAGTTTTAGCCCTTTAGCTTCTAGGTGTTTACTTTGAATGGTGGTCCATTATGGTGGTCAGTGTTGAGACTAGATCTAAGTATTTCCTGTAGAGCTGGTCTTGTAGCAAATTTCCTCAGTACTTGTATATCCATAAAAGATTTGATTCTCTGAAAATTTTGAAGCTCAGTTTAGCAGGATACAGAATTCTAGGCTGAAAATTGTTTTATTTAAGAATGTTGAAAGTGGATTGACCATGCTCTTTCAGCTTGGAAAGTTTCATTTGAAAAGTCTGCTGTCATCGCAATTGCTCTGCTCTTGTAGGTCACTTGGCACTCCTAGCTGCTTGCAGAATTTTCTCCTTCATCTTGACTTTGAACAGGTTCCATAATAGTATGTCTTAGAGAAACTCTGTTAAGAGTTGAAATGACCGGCTTGGCGCCTGTGGCTCAGTGGGCTAAGGCGCCAGCCATGTACACCTGAGCTGGCGGGTTCGAATCCAGCCCAGACCCGCCAAACAACGATGACTGCAACCAAAAAATGGCCGGGCGTTGTGGCTGGCACCTGCAGTCCCAGCTACTTGGGAGGCAGAGGCAAGAGACTCGCTTGAGCCCAGGAATTGGAGGTTGCTGTGAGCTGTGATGCCACGGCACTCTCTCCAG
>CAUYRH010010753.1:0-11748 GCA_963574655.1 Perodicticus potto | reverse complement strand
TCTTTAAGTTGCCATGCCTCTGGACTAGAGTTTTGATGAGTCCTTTTGGTACAGGACCAGAAGGATGAGAAGGTTGAAGAGCAAGAAGGGAAAAAAGAAAGAAAAAAGAGAAAGGAGAGGGGGTGGGTAAAAAGGAATATTGACATAAAGAAGAGAGGCACAGAAAGAGGGAGCCAGGAGCAATATAAGTGTACAGTAGGGTACTTTGACCCAACCTTAAAAACCCCCAACGTCTGGGGGTGCCAGGTTGGGTGGTTCCCTTGAGGTCGGGAGCTCTTTGCTAGCCTGTTTGGACACAGTACCCCACCTCTACAAAGTAGATAGGAAAAGCAAAGATGCTATAAATCAAACCAAAACAAGCAAACAGAAAACTTTACAGGATGAATTGGGGAAAAAACCAAATAATAGGAGTAGAAACACTAGCAAAAATAAAGTTATAATTGTTGAAAAGGCAACAGTGGGAAATTGTACTGAAACTAGAAAAATGAAGTAAGAAAAGCAAGAGAAAAAAAAGAAAAGAAAAATCTATAGGGAAAATGTTGAAATAAAAAAAAAAAAAGAGCGAAAAACAAAACCAAAAACAAAGCAGTATATATTTCTTGCTGGATATTGTCTGGGCAACAGGTGACCTTCTAGGGTATGAGATATTAATCACAGTGCTGGTACAGCAGTACAAGATGGAGACTGGAGGCCTCTGCTGATTTCTCAAACCCCGCAAGGTGGAGAGCCTAAATTTCTCCTCTGCCTGCTTAAAAGGCACTTTAAACTGCTAACCTTGGCTAAGCAGAAGCTTTCCCAGAAAAGCACCTGTAGCTGGGATCACTCCTGAAGGAGCTATCCACTGACCCAGTGTGCCATAACCGGTCTCACTCTATGCCCCTGAGGGCTTAGGCTATAAGGCATCTCAGTCCCCACCTTTAGGCTGCTCAGTCACTAGATTACTCGCTCCCTACCGATCCTTGTTCTGAACCCTGAGAACGGAGCTTGCTGGGCAGTTCTCCAACAAAGTCTCCACCATGCAGCCCACAGCCAAACACTAGACAACTACCCAGCTCAGCAGCTCCGTCTTGAGCCCTAGACAACGCTTAAAGTCCTCTGCATTCTTTTTTTTTTTTTTTGAGACAGAGCCTCAAGCTGTCACACTGGATAGAGTGCCATGGCATCACAGCTCATAGCTGGTACTACAGGCGCCTGCCACAACGCCTGGCCATTCTATGGTTGCAGCCATCATTGTTGTTTGGTGGGCCCAGGCTGGATTCAAACCCGCCAGCTCAGATGTACATGGCTGGCTCCTTAGCCCATTGAGCCACAGGAGCCAAGCCAGTCCTCTGCATTCTTGCCCAAGTTCTCTCAAGGTAGTTCAACTGAGTGCCAAGTCCAAAAAAACTAAAACAGCTCACAGGTAAGGCCTTTCTAGTTTGCAATCTCACTGCTGCTGTACTTACAGCTGCTGGCGGGATTAAACCGAATGAACACACGCAAACACTTGCCAGTTCTCCACTGCTTTTGTCCTCCTCATGGGGTCCAGAAGTCTCACACTGATCTCATCCCTGTCTCCAAAGGGCAGATCCCACCAGCCAGACATGCCTGGGAGTCTTCTCTCTCCAGACTCACCGTGCCCAGTTGCAAGGAAACTGTCACTCCCATATAGGCTCTTTTTAAGTTGACTTTGCTGGAACTTTTCAAAAGAAATCTCAGATTAGAATTTTCTTTTTCTTTTTTGAGACAGAGTCTCAACCTGTTGCCTTGGTGTCACAGCTCACAGCAAGCTCCAACTCTTGGGCTTAAGCGATTCTCTTACCTCAGCCTCCCAAGTAGCTGGGACTACAGGCACCCGCCTCAACCCCCAGCTATTTTTTGGTTATAGATGTCATTGTTGTTTGGCAGGCCTGGGCTGGATTTGAACCTGCCAGCTCTGGTGTAGGTGGCTGGCACCCTAGCCACTGAGCTACAGGCCCCAAGCCTCAGATTAGAATTTTAAAAGCCTCAAGGCTAGTGAGCCAAGCCAAGTTTTCACTATCAGACTTTCCTTGCAATCCCTGTATTTGGGTGAATTCCTGTCTTCTCAAGGTCACAAAATAACTTGAGTTTCTTTGGCCTGTCAGAAAGTAACATTTTTTACTTTGCACAGGTCAGTAACCTTGTAAAGGAACCATGTAAACAAGATACCAGGCCAATCTTTTAAAGGGTTTTTATCAGCTCTGTGAAGTCAACCTCAATTCCTCAAAGCAGTTTGGTCATATCTGAAAATATGTCACTCCACTCAAAGTCTTGGTAAAATAACCAGTGTATCCAATCGTGTTCTGTTATAAAAGAAAACACATTCTTATTGAACTATGGAAGAGATGATATTACCATAAATTAATAATATTCACAAATAGTTTCCAAATTCTAGAGAGATCTGGCAAAGGGAAAGATAAATGTTTCGATTTTGTTCACAAAACTATATTTTCCTGTTTCATGAAAGAGTTGCATATACAAAGCAAACCCCCAAATCAGGAGGAAGTGAGAAACCAAAGAATGGGGCAGACAAATCCAGTTTGTTAATAAAAGGGGATTTATTAGGGAACTGATAGATAGAAGCTTGGTCTTGGACAGCACTTAAACAGGTAGATCTCTGCACTCCTCGCTCCCAGGCCCAGGGTTTACATACCATGGAGAAAGGTGTATGTGCTCCAGAAGAAATTACAGGACAATTAAAGTCGACCCTTCAAGGAAAGACAAGGATTCTGTGGCAGGATATGTGATAAGTACACATTTATGATAACATCAAGATTGTCTTGGCTTACACAGGAACAGTTTAAAAAAAAAAAAAAAGTAGAAGTCTTGGAGGCACTCCAGGACTGGAATTAATCAGAAAACAACATGGTGGATTAGTATCCAAGGTGGAGTGATGTCTGCATTCCAGCCTCCTAGCTCTTACAAACTCACACACCCTCCTTTTCCACAGTGGTCCCTAAGCCTTAGTGGGGAGGGTAGACTGTGGGAGAGCATTGCATCAGTTTGTTTTCTGCTTGTGAGAAATGGCCATAGCAACAATACAGGCAACATCAGACCATGATACCTATGTCAAGTATAACACACAGAATTAATGGTAAATTTTGAAACCATGTTTCCCAGGATCCAAACCAAGAGGAGAGGCATTGGGAGAAAGAAAGGATAGAGTCAGACATTGTGATTATCTGTTTATGCTTGTCTTGTAAGGCTAGAGTTATATTGCCAATTTATTTTGAAGATGGGGTCTCACTTTGTTGTCTGGGCATGAGGGCACTGGTGTGATCATGGTTCACTGCAACCTCAAACTCATGGGCTGAAGTCATCCTCCTGCCTCAGCTCCCCGAGCAGGACTACAGGTGTTTACCATCATGCTGGGCTTATTTTTTTTTTAATTTTATTTTTTGAGACAGAACCTCAAACTGTCACCCTGGGTAGAATACTGTGGCATCACAGCTCACAGCAACCTCCAACTCCCAGGCTCAAGTGAGTCTCCTGCCTCCACGTCGCAAGTAGCTGGGACTATAGGTGCCCACCACAAAGCCCAGCTATTTTTTGGTTGCAGCCACCATTGTTCTTTGGTGGGCCCGGGCTGGATTTGAACCTGCCAGCTCAGGTGTACATGGCTGGCACCTTAAACCATTGAGTCACAGGCGCTGAGCCAGGGCTATTTTTTTTTTAATTTTTTGTAGAGATGAGGTCTTGCTATACTGCTCAAGCTGGTTTTAAACTCACCTAAAAAAAGAGTAAAGCAATCCTTCACCCTTGGCCTCTCAAGATGCTAGGATTAAATGTGTGAGCCACTGCACCTGACCTTACGTTGCCAGAATTATCAGTAATATGTACACAACATACAGTCTCAGTAATGGCACAAGTTTCCCCTTGTCCAGCAGTTAATACACCTAACCGCATATGCGATTCTGCAGAACAGTCTTTTCCGCATGAGAGTCATTTCAGATTTCATTAAAGAAATACCTGGGAGGCTGCCACTGACAGCCCACTGAGTGTAGTTACGGAGGGCTTCTATGTGCCACGTCCTCAATTCCGAACAGTAATACAAAGGTTGCAGCTAAATGATCACACCAATGGAAAAAAGCCCTTGTCCATCTACTAACCATACGTGGGAAACAAGCAGTTTTCCCAAAAGACTTTGTCCTTTGTCCTTTAACCCATGGAAAATCTCAAGTCCTAGCCGTCTTGGTGGTGACCAAGACCAGAAGTTGGATCTACAAAGTCATTCAGTGCCATTTGGAGATAGCCAATCTGTGCCAGGTCAGCAAGACCCATCTGTGGTAAACCAGCCTGGAACTGGTGGTGTTATAATATGTAGTCATTGCTCCTGGAGAATTAGCCCACCCTTCAAGTACAGTTGAGCCACAAATCACAGGTGCGACTTCATTGTTCCCAACATAGGGGAACAATGCCCAGAAGCTGGTGTCAGCCAAACGCAACCATCACAAAGCTGAAGGGCAAACATCTTTATAGCATGAATTTTAAGGTCTTAAGATGGGGCTTGTTGTCCCAGAGGTTGAGGCTGAGGAAGTTCATACAGGATTCACACAGACTGAAGAAAAACTAAGGAGCCAAGGGTAACTGTGACCTGCATGTGTGTGTACATGCCCTTTATTTAGCTGGTGGTGGCCAGTGAGCTAGCATAAGCCCCCCACAGGAAGTAAGTCCACCTTCCTGGGAGCAATGAAGTCACACCTGTGATTTGCGGCCCAACTGTACTTGAAGGGTGGGCTAATTCTCCAGGAGCAATACATACATATTATAACACTTTGCCTTGGGAGGTCCGCCTTGGGAAGTCCAGCATAGCAGGCCCACCATAAAAAGTCTGTATAGGCAGAAACGCTCAGAGCCTTAGATAGTGGCCAGAACAACAGTGGCTCCAGTTAAGCACTAATTAAATAAGAATGATGTCATATTGCTTAATCACAGTTGCTTAAGATAATATGGCACCTGCTGGCCTTCAGGCAAGAGAGCCTAATCAACTCACCTTCCCCACAGGGCTCATTACTTTAGAGTTCTTACATGGTGGAGTAGCTATATTTATGACACAATCTTGTGTGACCCTTATTGAAAAGAGATTTCCACCTCCACAGCTGTTAAGTGTCATGTTAATAGGACAACTAATTACATCATATCTTGTCTCATCAGATTCCAAAACTACACTCACTGTCAAAAAGCTTTAAAGACTACTTTAAAGACAGTCACTTCCCTGCATAGGTGATACCCACCAAAGTGACCAAGGGTGCTGGGAAAAGGTTACAAACAACAAAACAGATGGTATTCTTTTGCAAGCTGCTAGCATCACATTGAGCCCGCTATAGAAAGATATTTACTTCTTTCATAGAGCAGAACAGCAAACAGAAAACTATTGGTGGAAATATAAGTGTTTAGGAGGTACTTGGTGGAGCAGTTCTTCTCCATCAAGCAAAAAAGACACCGGGGGCTTGATCTCTGTTAGTTAAGACATAGGCAGCCTGAGGATTACGGCTGAGGGTGTACACTCTGCATGCTGCCTGGGGGCGAAGGTGCTGGCAGTATCTGTGAGGTTACAGAGGCAGAAAAGAATCATGTCAAGTGGCCAGCCAGAGTGCCCTGTAAAGCAGGCAATATTCCAGTGAATTGGTACGTGGAGCGTCTTGGCCCAGACTCTAACAAGACCAATGAAGTCCACTTTAGTTTGCCTGGAGATTTTTCACTCCCTGGCAAGAAACTTACCAACCTGGGGGAAGTTGTCATTTCAACCCTCATTCAAGTTGAACTCACCTGGCTTGAGATCTTGGAAAGTTCTAAATAACATTTACTGTTGACCTTTTATGAGCTTTCATATAAATGCATCTGGATTAACTTTCTTCACAACTGTGGTTAATGGACCCTACTCTGTGGTGGTTCTGAGCCATCAGTATGGTGCCAACTCCATATTTATTTCAACTGAAGTAATATTTCTAATAGGTTGAGGCACAACTATCATTCATGAGTACAAACTAACCATGCAGCACAGAATCCTGCCCATGGACTGCTTTCCTACATTCCCACTTCAAGCCAGATACTATCTGTCTGAGGTTGTATAGCTACTGCTGTCCATACACAGGGGTTACTGCAGATTGACCCATCTGAGTGCCAAGAATCTTCAGGAATGGGGACCGTGTCTTGTGTACCATTAGAGACATCTCCTGCAGGGGCTCTGCAGTAAGAGCAGTGGGTCTCATTATGCTCTGGCCCTAGGATAGTATGCAGTTTATTTCCCAAGGGCCTCATGCAAGGGCACTACCTTGTTGCAGGTATGCATGCCAAGTTTGTGAAGCGGGGGGCTTAAGCAATAGCTGATACAAGTCTAGAAAACAAACAAACCTCCCATCTAGCCTTTAGTAGGGAGACCTGTCCTTACTGGTATTAGCAAAGCAGCAGTGATAGGTTCAACTTGATGCAAGGTCTTATATCCCCCAGGACCTGTTGTCTGATAGGGGAATAGCAGGTTTCAGCTATTCAGCTGGTTCCCCCCATAGTTGTCACCAGAAACCCAGGAGAACTGCCCTTCCATGCTGGACTTGCCAAAGGGCCCAACTGGTCCTCCTGCCCTTATGGCCTCATCTAAGGATGTTGGTACCCAAGGAAGGGGAACCCTAAGGCTTATTATACCTGTGTCACTAGTATTTTACCTTTCACCAATGCTTCCTCTTGTTCTTTATCCCAAACCAACTAGACTCCCTCTTCCCCAGTCAGTTTAAGGGATGCAAACAGTGAGCTAAAATGGGCTAAAAGTGCAAAAGACCTAGGAAACTCTGTAACTGTTTAACTATTTGGGGCATGGGGAACTGTTGTATTTTGTCAATGACTACAGCTGGGATAAGGCAAGTCTTAGCCAACCAAGTGACCCCTGGGAACTTTGCCTTTGGACCTTGCAAAAGGTACAAGGTCCCGTGCCTTGTATCTTCTGCAGATTGATGGACCATCCTCTGGATTGCAGAAGGTATACAAGGCATGTAGGTGTTGCTGTAGCAATGTCAAGGCTTCAGAAGTCAGCATAACATCATCAATGTAATGAAACTGCTTACCAGTGGGTGGTGGTGGACATAGAGTTAAAATTCTAGCAATCATTCCAGGACAAATAGTGTTGCTATGTAGCTAACCCTGGAGCAACACTTGGAATGTCCACTCTTGGCCATTCCAACTAGAGGCAAATGGATTCTGTGAGTCAGAATGTAAAGTGATACTGAGGAAGGCAGTGGCTAATCTTACACAGCAGGACTCGTGCCTATAGTCTGTATGTGTTAGTTGTTCTATCACTTGAGTTATACTAGGCACAGCAGCATGTATCTTGGGAACCACTGTCATTTGCCAGGTGCCATCAAATCTCTTTACCAGCCATACAAGATGGCTGAAGGGACTCTGGGCCAGCCAAATAGTGACTTCGCCAGCTGCCGTATGGTGGCTATAATTTCTTCTTTCTCACATTAATAACACTTTGTCGGGGAGGGAGGCATACAGATTGTCATTTTGCTTCCCCTCTTAAAATCACTTTTTTTTTTTTTTTGTAGAGACAGAGTCTCACTTTATCGCCATTGGTAGAGTGCCGTGGCGTCACACAGCTCACAGCAACCTCCAACTCCTGGGCTTAGGCAATTCTCTTGCCTCAGCCTCCCGAGTAGCTGGGACTACAGGCACCCACCACAACACCCAACTATTTTTTGTTGCAGTTCTGCCAGGGCTGGGTTTAAACCCACCACCCTCGGTATGTGGGGCCAGCGCCCTACTCACTGAGCCACACACGCTGCCCTTAAAATCACTTTTATGACACAAAACTATAGGCAGACTTCTCAGATTTGTAAAGTGCATCCTAAAAAGATGTTCATAACCCAGATGATTTCTAGAATAAGTGAGAGAAAGACAGTATAGTAAGTGGGAGAGTTACTCAATGCCAAATAAAGAAGTTTGACCAGACTTATTCACTCCTCGTAACCTTCTATGGCTACCCACTTATCAGGATGTCTTTCTGGGCTTCCATGAATTAAGGTGCATTAGGTACCTGTGTCCACCAAAGCTCAGGTCCTCTTCTTGTTTCTTGGATTTCAATATATTATTAGCTCCACGTGGGGCCTCCAGTCACCCCTTCTTGCTTATAGGTAAGGACAACCTTGACCCCACCCTCAAAGTCTAGGCTGGGGAGGAATCCACCAGAACACAGAGATTGGAGTTCTTTTTTTTTTCTGAGACAGAGTCTCACTCTGTTGCCCAGGGTAGAGTGCAGTGGTGTCAGCCTCGCTCACAGCAACCTCACACTCCTGGACTCAAGCTATCTCCTGCCTCCACCTCCTGAGTAGCTGGGACACGGCCACCCACCACAACACCTAGGGAATTTTTCCATTTTTAGTAGACATGAGGTCTCGCTCTTACTCAGACTGGTCCTGAACTCCTGAGCTCAAGGGATCCTCCTACTTAGGCCTCCCCGAATGCTAGATCACAGGCACAGATTGGGGTTCTTTTATGAAAAGTTGCCTCTCCTCCTTCCTCCTCTTCTGGCAGGTGCTGAGAAGCAGCCTAAACCACTGCACAGGGGCAGGTTTTTCCAAGGGCCACTACCATGTCACTGAGCTGCCAGTCTGTCCTTGTCTATCCCAGCTGAGATCAAATCATATCATGTTTGTTTTGCAGTAACCCTAACTGGGGCATTTAGAACTCCCTTTTTTAGTATGACAGACTTGACATCTTAATTTTTCCTTTTCCCTTGGCCCCCAGCCAGACCTCATTCCTTCCCTTTTTAGTTTCTCTAAGACCAGCTATAGCTTCCCCCACTTCTATATGCCTTGTCCCACAAGAGGGCTTCAGGGGCACTATGAGTGGGCTATGCCAATCCCAGAGGGGCTGCTTATAACAACTTACTTTTCATGCTTGCAGTAAGCACAGCCTTACGCGGTCCTGTAAATGGTTGGGCATATATAGCCTGTAGCACAGCCAACTCCCTGAAATTGCTCTGTGCTTCCTCCAGGGATCACCACTTCCAGGTCTGACCAGGGAATTTGCCTCTGTTTAGAGCTCGGCCTCTCTCATGGCCATGAACATCCAGTCTGTAAGACTATGACTGCATGGACAGTCCCAGCATCACACAAACGCTGTCTCAAAGCAGGAGTGGCCACAGTGCTCATGCTGTTAACTTCACTCCCTGTTCGAGAGATGCCATCTCCACCTGTGTTCCACAGTCACACCATCCATGTGACTAAGCTTTTCTCCAGAGCTGTTTAAAATTTTTTACTATGTCCAATAATTCTACTAGGGTAGACTCTCAGACAGGTAAGCTGTCCTGAAAAGGCTGTCCATTACTGTTTAGCTGCATCACTTTTGCTTTCCACTGCATAAGTGATCTTGTTCTCAAAGGGAGAGATTAATCCTCTTCCTCCTCCAAGACAACCTCTGTGTCTTCATTTGACTCACTAGCCGGTTCCCAAGGATTCCAGTTCTTAGCAGCCCAGTGCGGTTTAGCAGGACAGCCTGCACATTCAGCCAGTGAAGTTTTCTCCCTCCCAGCCACACAAAGTGACAAGCTGGAGTTTCCAGTTTTGCCTCCTGAATTTCGAGCTTTCGGACAATCAAGATGCCAATGTGCACGTCCTCATATCTCTTCTAGCTCCAGCCTTCATGCCTTCATGGCAGCCGCTAACTGCTCTTCCCTGGCCTCTCCCACAGCATGTAATAGTGGCTGACTCACTGCTTTTGCTGCCCAGCAGCCTTGCCTGCCCCAGTGGGTCATGTAGTTTTCTACTAACAAGTGTTCTAGGCCCTCTGGCATTTTCAGGGCAGCCTGATAAATGGGCAAATGGGCAACAACACCCCAGACGGGGGAGGAGGGCTCCCTGATACTTTCCTTGCCTGAATCCTTCCTCTTGCCCATGCTTTGGTTCCTGGCCTCCTGCTGGCTGGATCTCCAATTGTTCTTAAAAGGGCCATATATGCAAAATAACCCCCCAAAGCAGAAGATGCCGAGAAACCAAAGAATATGGAAGACAGACACAATTTGTCAGTACAAAGTGATTTATTGGAGAACTAACAAATAGAACCATGATCTTGGGCAGCCACAAGACAGGTAGATCTCTGCACCTCTAGCCCCCAACCCAAGGGCTTATACACCATAGGGAAAGGTATATGTGCTCCAGAAAGAATGTGCAAGACAATTAAAATCCACCATTCAGGGAAAGGCAAGGAAGCTATGTGCATCATAGCCTGTAATTTGCCTAAAGGCAGGATTTATCATAAGTATGTGTTTATGATAACATCAAGACTGTCTTGGCTTACACAAAGAATAGTAAATAAAGTAGACATCTTGGAGGCATTCCCAAGACTGGAGTTAATAAAAATTTAACATGGCAGATTAGCATCCAACATGAAATGACTTGAGGCTCCACATTTACTCAATTGTGCAAAGCTAAAATTAGCTCAAAGAAAAGAAAATTTTCTTGATTCTTGAAAACAAAGCAGAAAAAGAATCATCAATGTTACCAACAAAAAAGTCATTAACTAGATCAACCATTTTAGTCATTTATTAGTTTAGTTCCACGTAATTAACTTTTATTCTGCTTGATGTTGGCTTAGCAATTCTCATGAATGTATCAGCCTTTTAATTAGTCCTAAATGCTTTTCCTGACTCCAATGGTGTCATCTCCAAAGTTATCAGAAACCTATATTCAAGAATAGTTCTTGGCCGGGCGCAGTAGCTTACACTTGTAATCTCATCACTTGGGAGGCCAAAGCAGGTGGATTGCCTGAGCTCACAGGTTCAAGAACAGCCTGAGCCAGAGCAAGACCTCATTTCTAAAAATAGCCAGGTGGGCACCTGTAGTCTCAGCTACTTGAGAGGCTGAGGCAAGAGAATCACTTAAGGCCAGCAGAATCCCTTAAGCCCAGGAGTTTGAGGTTGCTGTGAGCTAAGACTCCACAGCACTCTACCCAGGGAAACAAAGTAAGACTGTCAGAAAAGAAAAAAAAATAGTTGTCAGGGTCTTTTCCTTGAAGAAGCAACAAATTTAGATTGTAGTCAATTGTAAACCATTTTTTTCCCCACAGAGTTTCACCTTATAGCCCACGGTAGAGTGCCGTAGCGTCACAGCTCACAGCAACCTCCAACTCCTGGGCTTAGGTGATTCCCTTGCCTCAGCCTCCCAAGTAGCTGGGACTACAGGCGCCCGCCACAACACCCGGCTATTTTTTTTTTGTTGTTGCAGTTTGGCTGGGGCCGGGTTTGAACCCACCACCCTCGGTATATGGGGCACCACCCAATTGTAAACCATTTTCAAAGAATAATCAAAGCACCAACAAAAATGTCCAACCCCACACAAAGGCATGGAAACTAAACAACCTTCTGTTGAATGACAGTTGGGTGCAGGAAGAAATAAAACAGGAAATCATTAGTTTCCTTGAGCCCAACAACAATGAAGACACAAGCTACCAAAACCTGTGGGATAATGCAAAAGCAGTTCTAAGAGGAAAATTTATCGCTTTAGATGACTACATTCAAAAAACAGAAAGAGAGCACATCAACAAACTCACAAGCCATCTTATGGAATTGGAAAAAGAAGAACAATCTAAGCCTAAACCCAGCAGAAGAAAAGAAATATCCAAAATTAAATCAGAGATCAACGAAATTGAAAACAAAAGAATCATTCAGAAAATTAATGAAACAAGGAGTTGGTTTTTTGAAAAAATAAATAAAATTGATAAACCTTTGGCCAGATTAACTATAAATAGAAAAGTAAA
>CAUYRH010010752.1:0-10943 GCA_963574655.1 Perodicticus potto | reverse complement strand
GCTCCGCTGAGCTGGCTAGGGTGCCAGATGTCCTGCATCAATTCTCCCTCTCCGAGTAGAAACCCCAACTGCTGTTAGGGAAAAGGGGCAAAGACTCGATCTAACTGCTTCCTGCTGGATCGGGCGATGATAGAAGGGGGCAGTTGGGGTTTCTCCGGAGGGAGAGTGATATAGATTTATGTTTTCCAGAAAGGAGTGATACAGATTTATGTTTTCCAGAAAGGAGTATAGTTGTCTCCATCTTTTGTAGTAACCTGGATAGAGGTGGAACATACTCTTCTTAGTAAAGTATCACAAGAATGGAGAAGCAAGTTCGGGATACATTTTAAAACTTCAAACAGCTTCCTCTTCTGTTTTTTGAAAAAAATGCTGTGGTTTGCATTCTGAGAGTTCTTTTTTCTTTTCTTTTCTTTTTAATAATATGGGCACATATTAGTTGTATATCTTTATAGGATACGGGTGGTTTTTTCATATAGGCATAGAGTGTGAATTAATGAAATCTTGATAATTGGGCTATCCGTCACCTTACGCATTTAACATTTCCTTGTGTTAGGAAGATTCTACTTCTACTCTGATTTAAAAGTGTACCTTGATTTGATCTTTTCTATTTTCCCATGACTCACTTTTATCTAGATTTACTTCTTTCTTTATACATATTACCTTTATTATTCTCAATTTTGTCTCTACCCCCAGGAGTTCACCTTACACTGTGACTGTATTTCTGAAAAAGCCAATCGGGCTTATGAAAATTCATAGCTCAGAAACTTTCAGGCATATTGTATGAAAGCCAATAGATGCTGGAGCTCCTCTATTCCGTCTCAGAATAAATATTTCATTATCAAATTTCACTATGAAATTTTCTGAAGTTGCTTCCTTTTCTTATTTTGTCAAACTGTCTTATCATCAAGTTTTAAAATATATGGAATGATTTGTTAGTATCTGCCAAGATAATTGCATAAATATTTGCCTTTGGCTGTCAACTTCATGAGTAACAGTAGGTTTTGAAGCATCACTCTGTGTTTGCAGATATCCTTTGTTCATATTGTATCATTATTATTATTATTATTATGGATCACCAGAGTTATTTGATGGTGTTTCCACATAATTTTCGTATCTGTATGTGAGAATGACTGTGAGACTTTTATCCCTCCACAGTCCTTATCAGGATTTGTTGTCAAACCTGTGTTTGACCCAAAGGCCAGGGACAGGGGCTCCCCACTTCCTTCTAGCCTCTGAAAAGACTGCGATGTTCTTTTAAGATTTGGAAAATGTGAATTCATATTTAAGTTATATAAATCTATTTTTCTTTATAAGAAGATTTTTGTGGACTTGATATAGTCACATGATATAGTATCTTTCAGATTTTTTTCTGTATATTATGGAAATTACTTTTTTAAAGAAATTTAACCATTTCATGTAAGTTATTGAATTTATCATCATAAAGTTTTGCATAATCCTCCTTTATGTTTTAATGTTTATAAATAACATACTAAGTAAAATGTGGATGAAGGAAAATGCACTCATTATAAGTGACAGTCCAGTGAGTTTTGGCAAATCTCTATATTTCTTTAGATTCCAAGTAGAAAACTTTACCATTGACCTGTTTTCATTTTTGGAGACTATTTTCTTTCATACCCTGTCTCAAGTGACTCTGATCTGCTTTCTCTTATAAGAAATTAACTTGAGGGGCGGTGCCTGTGGTTCAGTGGGTAAGGTGCCGGCCCCATATACCGAGGGTGGTGGGTTTGAACCCGGCCCCAGCCAAACAGCAACAACAACAACAACAAAAATAGCTGGGCATTGTGGTGGGCGCCTGTAGTCCTAGCTACTTGGAGGCTGAGGCAGGAGAATCATCTAAGCCCAGGAGTTGGAGGTTGCTGTGAGCTGTGTGATGCCACCACACTCTACCGAGGGCAATAAAGTGAGACTCTGTCTCTAAAAAAAAAAAGAAAGAAAGAAAAGAAATCAGACTTAACTTTCTTAGTGTTTAACAAATATTTTATAATTCGGTAAATCTTTTGCGCATACCTGATTTCACTCAGTATATTTATGAAGGTTATATGAACTGCTACCTTTATACCATTAGTTCATTTTACTTGTGAGCATTATTCTTTCACATGCCTAAGCTGTAATGTGTTTACTCATCTACCTGGTGGTGGACAATTGGATTATTTCCAGTTTTTGATCCTATGATTGAAACATCTATAAACATTCAATTAGCAGCTTTTACCTAAATAAATATTGCATTTCTCTTGTATAAATACATGAAAATACAGTCTTCAGGCCACATTATAAGGGTAATACTTAAGTTTATCAGACTTCACAAAGGGTTTTCCAAAGTGATTACACAATTTTACTTACATTTCTACCATCAAAGTATGAGCGTTGCAGTTGCACGATATTCTTTTCTTAATGTAAATTAAATCAAATTGGGTGCTCATGCTATCCGATCTGCTCTGCCATTATCCATTCTTTATATCTTTAGTACATCAGCTACTAACAGTGTAGTATGAAGGTTTCCCATTATCCTTTTGTATATGTATGTGTAGATATGTGTGTATACATAAATATATTCATATGTTTATATGTGTATGTGTTTATAATGATTTTTATTACCAAATACTCTAGTCATTAATTTTTCCCTTAAAATGTACTCTTGCTTGTATTAGTATAGTGGCAAAGCCAGTAAATTCCTAAAATTTGTAAAGCTAATTATACAAAACTGTGGTGAGGAACAACTGAAATTTTTATGTACGGTTTGTGGATATGATAAATTATATAACCAGTTTGAAATGCAATTTTCCAGCTTTTTACAGAATTAAACGCAAAGTTCCCAGCAATTATACTTATGTATCTATATAAAAGAAGTAAAAATATATATCCACAATAAATACCTCTTCACAGACACATTATTTATAGTTGCCAAAACCTAGGAATAACACAAATGCCCATCAAGTGGTAAATAAATAAACAAATGATGGCATTTACACGCAGTGGTATACTCTTAAATAATGAGGAAATATGAACACACGTGGACCAATAGTGAATCACAACAGCAAGAATATAGACAAAAGAAAACACACAGAAAATGGCACACTATACATTCCATTTATAAGAAATAATATAAAATGCAAACTATAGTGAAAGAAAGCAAGCCAGCACGTGTCCTGGGTTATATGGTAGGCAGAAGGGTGTGGTTGCAAAAAGACAGAAGGAAACTTTGTGGGCTAACAGACATTAGGTACATAACGTGGTAGTTATCGGACAGTACTTTCATCAAACCTCATCCGATTGCTCACATAATGAGGTGGTTATGTGATGATACTCTGGTCAAAACTTATCAAATTGTACATATATTGTTGCTGAAAAAAGCAGAAATATTTTTAAAAATTGTGAAGATTGAGGAAATCAATGGTGTGATGAATGAGAAATCTGTAGTATCAAAATATATAGTATGGATTGTCATAGATATTACAGAAACTATTTTAACAAGGAGCTAACCCTGACTAATGGCATTTCCTTTAGGATAGTGAAATGATGTTTGTTAAGGTTACAAAAGCAACTCAATAAAATGTATCCTCTGGATCCTTCACAGACAAACGGTTACATGAAAGTTCAGAGTAACACACGTAAACCAGCAAGACAACATTGAGGAGCTTAATTTTACGAAATTCCAATTGCTATCATAAAGACAATTTTTATATTTTATGATGAAAAATGACCATAAAATCCTTCATCCTCACTCATCATAGGCCACATAGATTTTATACATTTTTATGCAATCATAAAACACTTATTAATTTTTTTCTGAATATAAGTGTCTATCTATAGTATGTTACAACATACGAATATTTTCAGGGAGGAAAAGCAATTGCTATTATTAAGTTGAGTGGCATTTAACAAGGATCATGAATATTCTGAATCTTTATGAATCAAAGTTGGCTTTAAAAGGAGTATCTAAAATTGTATGAAGAATTATATCATTTATTTTAGGATTTTGTTGTCAAATTTATGTTTGTATTTCACCTGCAAAACTTCTAATAGCTGTGTATTTAAAATGTTCAATACAGAATTTTTTTAAGCTTGCATTTGTGTTTTACTTGTCTTTTTTTTTAAATTTCAGAATATTAGGGGTAAATGTCTTTTATTTACCTACTGTGTTTTCTGTGCAGCCTGAATCAAAGATGTAAGCATGCCCTAACCCAGACAGTGTGCACTGTACCCAATAGCTGGGATTTGACTCATCCTCTTTTTTCACCTTCCCTCTTTCCCTAGCTTGATTTTCACTGAGATTTATTTCCAAATGTGGACTTAAGTGTTGATGAATTAGTTATAACTTGGCATTGAGGGCCTGTGTCGGTATATCCATTTTTGTGAGGTTTCACTTAGAAAAATGGCTTCTAGATCCATCCAGGTTGTCACAAAATACACTTGATTTACATTTTTTAAATGACTGTGTAATACACCAGAGTATGAATACAATAAAATATATTTTATTAATCCATTCATGCATTGGTGGGCACTTGGGCTGTTTCCATATCTTTGTGATTGTGAATTGTGCCCTAAACAATCAATAGTAGCTGTCCTTTTTATAAAATGACCTTTTTCCTCTTGGGTATAGACTCAGCGGTGGGATTACTGGATCAAATGATAAGTTTACTTTAACTTTTTTGAGGAATATTCAGACAATATTTCATAGAGATTGTACTAATTAGCAGTACCACCAAGCATGTGAGTTCCTTTCTTTCTATAGCTAAGCCACATCTGTAATTTTAGAACTTTTCAACACAAGCCATTGTCATTGGACTTAGAAAACATCTCATTGAGGTTTGGTTTCCATTATTAATAATTAGGGATGTTGAACATTTTTCATGAGTTTGTTAGCCATTAGTTTATTATCATTTGAAAAGTTCCTGTTCAAGTCTTTTGCCTACTGTGAATGGGGTTGTTTGGCTTTTCCTTGTTTTGCTTTGCTTAATTTTTGTGTAGATTCTGACTCTCAGTTCTTTACCAAGTGTATAGCATATAAATATTTTCTTCCACTCTGTGGGTTGTTTCTTTGTTCTTCTGATTTTGTTCTTGGCTGTGCAGAAGCTTTTTAATTTGATCAAGTCCCTTTTATTTGTTTTTGTTATTGTGATTGCGTTGGGAGTCTTCTTCATAATCTTTCCCTAGGCTGAGATCGTACGAGTTTTTTGAATATTTCTTTCTAGGATTCTTATAGTTTCTGACCTTAGCTTTAAGTTTTTTTATCCATCGTGCATTAATTTTTGTGAGTGGTGAGAGGTGTCAAACCAGTTTCAGTCTTTTACCTGTGGCTATCCAGTTTTCCCAGGACTAATTGTGGAACAATTTTTCCCCCCAAAATGTATATTTTTAACTATTTTGTCAAAAAATAAAATGAGAATATGGGGATGATTTCCTCTTTGGGTTCCCTTTTTGATCCAGTAGTCTATATCTCCATTTATGTGCCATTGCCATGTCGTTTTATTTACTATGGCTTTGTAGTATAGCTTGAAGTCTGGTAAAGTGATGCCTCCTGCTTTGTTGTTATTATGCAAGATTGCATTGGCTATTCATGGTCTTTTCTGGTTCCATGAGCAGTATAGAAAAATTTTTCTCTAGATCTGCAATGGTAGCATTGGTATTTTAATGGGAATTGCATTGGATCTGTAAGTTGCTTTGGGTAATATAGTCATTTTCACAATTTTGATTCTGCCAATCTATGAGCTTGGCCTATAGTTCCAAGCTACTTCTTTCCTTGGTGATTCATAAATCATCCTATAGAGATTTTTCACCTATTTTGCTAAGCATATTCATAGATATTTAATTTCCTTTGTTGCCACTACAAAGGGTATTACATCTTTGATTTTATTCTCAGCTTGACAGCTTTGGCCTATATGAAAGCTAAAGTTTGTGTACATTGATTTTTAAACTTAAGACTTTGAATAATTTATTTCTCAAATGCGAGAGTCTTTTAGTTGAACACTAGGGTTTTTCTAGTTGTAAGATCTTATTGTTAGCAAAGAGAGATAGTTTGATCTCTTCTTTCACCATTTGTGTCCCCTTGATTTCCTTCTCTGGCCTAATTGCTCCAGTTAGAAGGGTTTACTCTGAATTTCAGCAAGCTTACAAAGAAGTACTTCTACTTATACTGCAAAAATTATTTCATAACATTAAGAAAGAATGAATCCTCCCTAACATGTCTTACAAAGCCAATATGAACTTGAAACCAAAGCCAGGGAAGGACTCAACAACACAAGGGAACTAGAGACCAATATCAGTTATAGATATATACGCAAAAATTCTCAATATAATTTTTGCAAACCAAATTCAGCAGCACATCAAAAAATAATTCACCACAATGAAGGGGGCTTCATCCCAGAGATGCAGAGAGTATTCAACATATTTAAATCCATAAATGTAATACACAGCATAATTAGATGTGAGAACAAAAGTCATATGATCCTTTTGATCAATACAGAAACAGCCTTTGACTAAATACATCATTTTTTCATGATAAGATTGCTCAATAATATCAGGGTAGAGGAGATATGCCTCAAAATTATAAGGGCAATGTGGGACAAACCTACAACCAACATCATAATGAATGGGGACAAATTGAAAGCATTCTTGCTTAGAACTGGAACCAGACACAGTTACCACTTTCACCACTTTTACTCAATGTAGTGGTGAGCAAATTTTCAGACTGGTAAAAATCTTAAATTCCCCTCACCCCATGAATGAATTAACAAATTGTGGCGTATAAACCCATGATGTCCCTGATTGTCCGAGAAATGCAAATCCAAATCACCCTGAGATATCACCCAACCCCAGTGAGAATGGCCCACATCACAAAGTCTCAAAGCTACAGATGCTGGCATGGACATGGAAAGAAGGGAACACTGGTGGGACTGCAAACTAATATAACCTTTCTGGAAAGAAACATGGAGAACCCTCAAAGAACTCAAATTAGATCTGTCATTTGAACCCATAATCCCACTACAAGGCATCTACCCAGCAGAAAAGAAAATCATTTTATCATAAGGACATTTGCACCAGACTTTTTATTGCACCTCAATTTATAATCGTCAAAATGTGGAAACAACCTAAATGCCCACCAACCCAGGAATGGGCTAACAAGCTGTGGTCTATGTATGGAGACATTACATCTTTTATACTCACCTAGATGGAGTTGAACACATTCTTCTTAGTAAACTATCTCAAGAAGGGAAAAAAATATATCCAATATATGTACTCAATGCTAATTCGAAACCAATATTTAAACAATTACAAGCCCACATGAATAACAAAACACAAATATAATCTAGCAACAGAGAGGGGAGAGGAGAGTGGACAGGGAGGATGAGGGAGGGCAATTGGCGGGATCTCACCTAATATGCCCAACGTGAGTAAGTTCAGCATGCCCCTCCATGCGAAGGGCTCAACTACAACTTCAACTTTACCTTAGAATTGAAAACAATGTAAGCTGAAACTTTGTACCCTCAAATTAATTTGAAATTTTTAAAGAAGGAAAAAATATTCCAATAAAGATTTCCAACTTTTTATCTAACCCCACTTGTAAACATTATTTAAAAGTTACACCTGTTTAGAAGTCAATCAAAAACATTGTGACTAAAGACATTTCAGAATATAGAACTTTTTTAATTTAAGCAAGATCATGGTATGCGTATATCATCTATTATGGAACCCTCCCAGACAGACCTGTAATTAAACACACTAATTTTTGTGTAATGAATGATATCAATACTACACTAAATCAGTAAATAAGTAGTCTCATGCTATCTTAGGAGAGCTTAGATTTAGTTACCGAATGAACCGTAAAACTTAATTTTCAGAGTATTTTATATTTCTGTCTTTAAGACAACATACTGTGTATGAGAGGAAGACAAATTTATATTTGTCTTTTAAGCATGTAGTGAGATGTTTTACTTTAAATTATGTTGACTTATAATGACCTATATGTAAACTGATTTCCTGATTAAGTAACATGATTGTAATTTTTCTTTTATTTTTTGCAGTTGTTGGCCGGGCCTGGGTTTGAACCCACCACCTCTGGTATATGGGGCTGGCGTCCTACTCCTTTGAGGCACAGGCGCTGCCCACATGATTATAATTTTATGTGAAAATCAGACAACATCTTCCAAACAGTGGAGAAATCTGAAAATACATGACCAAAACCAAGGGTGTGTTGTGTATTCACACTTTTCCTTACAGTGTATGTCACACATCACTTTCTTCCTTCACTATGTAATGTTGGAAAATATTTGCCTTGAATTTCTGCCCTATCAATTTTCAGCCTATGTCATGAAGAAAATGTCTCTAAGATAGAAATATTTATCGAGTGATCTCACCATCAAGCCACAATGACCTTTTCTTGTTTGGGGACTCATTCCATTCGCTACATGATCCCTGCTGTAAACGTGGATAAACCAATTAATCAGAATACATTGCAGCAAAGGTCACAGAGCATATTTCAATATACTGCTTTATATTAATTTTTAAAAATACATTAAAATATAGTGCTAATGTTTGTCCTTCCTTAGCATAACAAATGGGATGGAAACTTTTGAACATACATGCACTGAATGAGTAGTTCCACCATGGATATGTGTGCCTGTCCGGTTCTGTGCATGGCATCTAAATACATAAATCTAAATATAAAAACAAAGCTCTATTAATTATAATTCAAATAATATTCAACTAAAAACTTTCTAAAATTTTAGATGCATATCTAAATACATGATGTATACTTTAAAATAATGCAATATTAATTCAAAATCATGTTATTTATTTCTCATCATCTGCTAAAGACTTTATTATTCAGCAAAAGGTCCTTGATTATTAGCAATTTTAGTTTTAAATGAGAGTGTGAGGGGATAAGCCAAACTCATATTTTTAAGCATACGTATATTGCTGATCAAAATTATAGAGTGAAGACAATAAGGAATCAAACATAGAAAATCACATATTGTACTTTGTTTATGTTGTAGCATTTATAATGTAGTTTTAGGATTACCATGTTGGGGGAAATTGTCCATGAAATTCAGTGAGTTGAATTCATTTCCCTCAGCAAATTTCATGGAAAAATAGGTGCAGAATAGATAGAGACATTGGGGAGGGAAGGACAGGGTATGAAACCCTATCCACGTCTAATAGAGCAAAGCTACTTTAGATAATTCACCTATGTAAGGTAGTTAACTATATACAGATTTCAGTGCAAAATGCCTTCTAAAATATAAACTGTTTTCATAGCTTTTTATTTCATAATAACCCACATTACCAAGAAAATCAAAATTTATTACCAAAAGAAAATGTTAGCAGCATATAGGGCTATACATTTTTTTATTAGATCATAACTGTGTACATTACTATATTTATGGGGTACAATATGCGGATTTTATATACCATTTGGAATGTTTACATCAAACTGGTTAACATAGCATTCACCTCACTTATTTAATTGTTGTGTTTAGACGTTTATACTCTACTATTAATATATTTGACATGTACCCTTGCAATAGACACAGTAGGTGAGGCCCCACCATATTCTTCCTAATAAGGTATCTTAAGAATGGAAAAAAAAAGGGGGGGGTGCCTGTAGCTCAGTGAGTAGGGCTCCAGCCCCGTATACTGGAAGTGGCAGGTTCAAAGTTGGCCCTGGCAAGAAAAAAAAAAAAAAGAATGGAAAAAAAATACTCAATGTACTCAATACTATTATGAAATCAATATATACACATTCATATGAAAGATATAACACAATTACAGCCCAGAAAGAAGGAAAAGAGGGAGAAGGAGGGGGAGGGGATGGACCGGGAGGGGAGGAAGATGGACAGGTGGGGGGAGGGTAATCAGTGTTACACATTTTAGAAAAAAGTGCCATGTAATTGTAATTGTTTTTGTTATTACTGTGTTCCATATAGAATGTGGCTGCTCTGGATATTTAAATTACACCAATATTTTATGCGTTTACAATGAGTTCTTAAAATATCTATGTATTCATTACATATCTGTTATTTTCCTTCAGGAGTTTTAGAGTCTACTAAAACTGTCAGAAATTTTTGAAATGAGATGAATAAA
This sequence comes from Perodicticus potto, assembly GCA_963574655.1. Lineage (NCBI taxonomy): Eukaryota > Metazoa > Chordata > Mammalia > Primates > Lorisidae > Perodicticus > Perodicticus potto. Next base: position 842 of record CAUYRH010010752.1, on the reverse strand, counting down.
GAAGTAAATGCTTGGGTTTTTCTCATTCTATAAATAAGTTAAAAACAGTATGACTTTTCAAAAATCTTTTCACCCCCAAAATAAGCTGAAATTAATTGTGATCCTAAGTTGATGAGATTCTCACCTTTGTTATGTCAAGTTCTTCGAGACTTGATACAGAATCACTGAACTGTATATATAGTATTTGTTTTATTTAAAAGAAAGAAAGAAATGAGTAATTTAACCAAAACCACAATTATTCCTGCTCAAATATCCAAGGCAAAATTAAGATGTGAGGCATTACAGTAAACCCATACTTCCGCCTCGTCTTAACAACTTAAATATATCCAGATACATTCAACAGAAAAGCACTTTCAGAGTAGGAATGAACATTTTCAAAAACCCTGCTCTTCCATAACAATGGGGAGAAGAAAGGGGAAATTTGTCAAAATTAACCTTTATGGAACTCCAGAGATTGCCCTAAACCTTATAATAATCCAAGAAGCATTTATATAAGAAAAACTATTGATTCTCTAATAGAACTGCGAAGCTTTGGTAGTACCGTTACAAGCCCCAGTTAGGTGCGGGCTGTATAGATCTGCAACTGGGTGAAGACATGAGGGAAGAAGACGGTTTCGAGCTCTCCTACGGGTCCATCTCCATGGAATTGTCACTCACCCTTGTGTCTAGAAACTCCCTGAAAGAGCTCCATTCACTGGGCTTATCTTTTTTTTTTTAATAATTTTATTAAATCATAATTGTGTACATTGGTGCAATCATAGGGCAGAATGTGCTTCATATACAATCAGAAACATTTTGATCGTACTGTGAGAGATAGCCCTCATAGCATTTTCTTAATCACT
>CAUYRH010010747.1:0-11945 GCA_963574655.1 Perodicticus potto | reverse complement strand
AAATGGAAAGCAGTTGAAAATAAAGAAATACTTTAAAAAAAAAAAAAGGAATGAAAGAAAGAAAGATAGGGTGGTGCCTATGGCTCAGTGAGTAGGGTGCCAGCCCCATATACTGAGGGTGGCGGGTTTGAACCCAGCCCCGGCCAAACTGCAAGAACAACAACAAAATAGCTGGGTGTTCTGGCGGGCCCCTGTAATCCCAACTACTTGGGAGGCTAAGGCAAGAGAATCACCTAAGCCCAAGAGCTGGATGTTGCTGTTAGCTGTGACGCCACAGTATTCTACTGAGGGCAACAAAGTAAGCCTCTGTCTCTAAAAAAATAAAATAAAATAAAATAGTTAAAACTTAACCTTAAATTTCATATTGTTACATTTTATCCTTCGCACAAACCTTACACTCTATTTACATACTTGGCTATCAAATATATTTAGAGACCCTCTTGGCCACAGCACATTTCACTCACCATAATGCTAAGATAGTAAAAGGAATTGGACAGAAGATAGTTAATTGGCAAGTTACTCAAAATATTCCTCCCTAATTTCAAAGATGTGAACCTGAATTAAGTGATGCAAAAAGCAAAGGGTTAAATTTATAGGGCAACTGTTTTCATGATGTCATTTTTCTAAATACACAGTTGATATTTTGTCCAGATGGACTCTCACTTACTTAGGCACAAAAGAAGCGGGAACTCCATTGGCCACCAGGGGCTCAAATGCCGACTGTCCACTCCCACTGCTATCATGGCGCCTGTGATAAATCAAAAAATTCTCAATGAAATGACATGACTTTGTCCCGTCTTTTTTTTTTTAAATCATAGCTGTGTACATTAATGCAATCATGGGGTACAATGTGCTGGTTTTATATACAATTTGAAATATTTTCATCAAACTGGTTAACAAAGCCTTCACAGCATTTTCTTAGTTATTGTGTTAAAACATTTATATTCTACACTTAGTAAATTTCACATGTACCCTTCCTTTTTCCCTTCTCATATTCTTATATTGCTGGTACTGTACATTATCTCTATGAAGAATAGATTCCATGCAAGACAAGAAAAAGGTTGGTTCAAATCCCTAAACATCTGTAAGGTAAACTTAACTTAAAACTGTCCTGGTAATAAGGACAGTATAAAAGTACTTCAAAACTATTTGAATAATTCAGCTGTATCAATTCTTTTATCTGCTAACTTCACATTAAAGTTACACTCATAAATTTAATACTCCATCATCTACAAATTAAAAAAACAAAATAACAAAAAAAAAAACATGTGAGGGACCAACCCACATATCTCACAGTGCTCCAGAGGTTCTCAAAGCCATTTAGGGAAAGGTCTATTATGTCACCTATAAAGAGCCTATGCATGATGCACACAATCACTGCTTATAGGATTTTATAGGAAAGATAATACAGAATCTGTATTTACAGGCTCACTAGGCTTAGGAAAAATTACTACCCTACAGAACATGAGAAATCTATCTGGATCACAAGAATAGTTGCTGCTTTCTCTATACCCCCTGCCACTCCTGCTTAGCTGACATTAATGCAAACTTGCCACAACTGTTAATTGCCACCTCTAGTTATCCCTACCTAATCTTCTTGTATTACACAAATACACTTGTACTTATTAAGACTTCCCTCACCTAATTTTGTCATCTACGTTATCAAAGATTGCCAACTTTGAAACTATTGAATGCGAACAATCTAGTCTAGGTAATGGGGACGATTTCATTATTTCAGGTGTGGAGTCCACTGTCTCCTCAGAGAGCTCTTTCTTGACTGCTTTATATAAAGAAGCCCCTTTCTCTTTTTTTTTTATTTTTTATTTTTTATTTTTTGAGACAGAGCCTCAAGCTGTCACCCTGGATAGAGTGCCGTGGCATCAATGCTCGCAGAAACCTCCAATTCCTGGGCTCAAGTGAGTCTCCTGTCTCTGCCTCCCAAGTAGCTGGGACTACAGGTGCCCACCACAACGCCCAGCCATTTTTTGGTTGCAGCTGTCATTGTTGTTTGGCGGGCCCAGGCTGGATTTGAACCGGCCAGCTCAGGTGTACATGGCTGGCGCCTTAGCCCATTGAGCCACAGGCACCGAGCCAAAGAAGCCCCTTTCTCAATCCTCTCTAATTACCCTGTTTTTTTAAATCTCTATACACTTAACATTCTATAATTACCATGTTTATCTTACTATCATTTTTCAAAATTGTCTGTCTCCCTCCAAAGAGCAGGGGTTTCATCTTGTTCACTGCTCTATCCACTGTACTTGGAATAGGGTCTGGCACACAGTAGGTCCTCAACAAATATTTGCTAAATTAAAAAATGAGTGGAATCTTTAACTGATTCCTTGGAAAACCACAAATACTTCTGTATCATAACTAACCACTTAAACATCCTTTCTTTCCATACTTAGGAAACAGTTTACTGCATTTTCATTAAGTTACCATATAAGCCAGATTGGTTCTACTGTCATTACTGATAATTCTACCATTCTCTAGTTTTCACTTTTCTTTGACAAGTATTTCTTTCAGTACAATTACATTTAAACTGCTGGTTACCCAAATAATTGAACAACACCAAATGTGAAGGGAAGACTGAGTATTCAAATGTGAAAATAAAAGTTTAAACATTTGTACCCAAAGTAGAGGATAACATGGCTAATAGTTGTCACCTTATCTCTACAACTTATGGAAAAGGTAAATTATAAAATTTAACCTGTGCCTTAGGAAATGAACAGCACTGAAGCCCTTATTACCAAGCTCTTTCGTGAATGCCAAAAAAGAGGACCTACTAAGGCTAACAAACTAGAGTTGGTCTCTGTACCTTTATAGTAATATTCTATATTTCACTGAATTCTCAGGAGTCCACATGGGAGGTCTGTTTAGGCCTGAACAGCTGTCTCTATAATGGACTTCAACAATTTGAGAGGGAAATTGGGAGTGTTACCTTCTTTTATTCTCTTGGCCATCAGAACACATTTGGTCTTCCTCCTCCACTGTCCTTTTCTTCCTTTCTTTGAGGGCACTCAGGACAGTCTCCTTTGCACATGGGTCTGGGGTATTACTTGATGGTGAAGACAGTGTTGAGCTGATTACCTGCTCTGGCCTGTAATGAAAGAAAAGACTCTAATAGTTATTAATTATGATGCTATGTAGCACAGACTCAGGTCACTAAAAAATCAGAAGCTAACCAAAAGGCAAAAGTATAATCTATAATCAGAGAAACCGTTCTTAGCAATTAAAGTTACTGTCGAGGGTAAAACATGGGGGGAAAAAAAAGATTTTACTAGAATTTAGGGCTTCTCATTCAAATAACCTGTTACTTTTTTTTCCTTATAGTTTTTCTGTCAGAGCAACAAGTGTAGATGAATGAAGAGGACCCAAAAGGGACAGTACTCCTCCCTTACTCCTCCAATAATACTCACATTGTAGAACGAGTCAATTTCCTGTCAGGAGGGGCAATCCTCACAGTCACTGGGCTAATTCCCATCCTGGAATTACGAACAGATAACACAGTCTTCTTTGGACAACCATTCCAGCATACTGTGGGAAGTATCCCCAGAAACGAATATTGGGCCTGCTGGAGCGGATATCGTCTTCGAGGTGTTATTACAAATCGATTTGATAAACTTCCACACTCCCTACAGAGAATGGGAGAAACATCATGAAACAAAAGCTTAAAAGAATGTCAGAAAACTTAAATGGCTAAATAATCACGTGAGTTAAGACATCTTCCAAAGGGCTTAATAAATCTCTTTCTAATCAACAGAATACAGTATTTTTATGGCAACTTTCCCTTATTCCATTTAAGGGCAGGTAGACTTTAACAATTTGAGGGGAAATCAAAAACCCTGCCCATGCAAATAAAACTACAGTGGAGAAAAAGTGTGTTGTTGGTGTGTACAGGGAGGAAATTTTCTAGTATCCTTCAATCCTTTGTGCTAAATCATCAGTGATAATGTACCTAAAGTCAAACATTTTTAACACCTGATTCACCTTCTCAATTAAATGTTTCTTGCAGGCGGTGCCTGTGGCTCAAGGAGTTGGCCCCATATGCCAGAGGTGGCGGGTTCAAACCCAGCCCCAGCCCAAAAAACTGCAAAAAAAAAGAGTCTCACTTTGTCGCCCTTGGTAGAGTGCCATGGCTTCACAGCTCACAGCAACCTCCAACTCCTGGGCTTAGGCAATTCTCTTGTCTCAGCCTCCCAAGTAACTGGGACTACAGGCTCCCGCCACAACGCCCAGCTATTTTTTTGTTGCAGTTCGGCCGGGGCCAGGTTTGAACCCGCCACCTTTGGTATATGGGGCCCGCACCCTACTCACTGAGCCACAGGTGCCACCCTTTTTTTTTTTTTTAAAGACAGTCTCAAGCTGTCGCCCTGAGTAGAGTACCATGGCATCACAGCTCACAGCAATCTCCAACTTGGGCTTAAGAAATACTCTTGTTGGGTCGGCGCCTGTGGCTCAATGGGCTAAGGCGCCAGCCACGTACACCTGAGCTGGCGGGTTCGAATCCAGCCCGAACCCGCCAAACAACAATAACGGCTGCAACCAAAAAATGGCCGGGTGTTGTGGCGGGCGCCTGTAGTCCCAGCTACTTAGGAGGCAGAGGCAGAAGACTCGCTTGAGCCCAGGAATTGCAGGTTGCTGTGAGCTGTGATGCCCCAACACTCTATCCAGGGTGACAGCTTGAGGCTCTGTCTCAAAAAACAAAAAAGAAATACTCTTGTTTCAGTTTTTCTGTTTTTAGTAAAGATGGGGTCTCACTTTTGCTCAGGCTTGTCTGATCTCATAAGCTCAAGCAGTCCACCCACCTCGGTCTCCTAGAGTACTAAGATTACAGGCGTGAGCCACCACGCCTAGCCCAATTAAATGTATTTATCGAGAATCTAACTTCTTCACCAATGTATTCTCTTTTACCATTCAGCTATTGAGACTAAATAAAAATGTCCCTTCAGGTTGGGCACAGTGGCTCACACACGTAATCCTAATATTCTGGAGGCCAAAGCAGGAGGATGATCACTTGAGGCCCAGAGTTTGAGCCCAGCCTGAGCAAAACCCCCATCTCTATGAAAAATCAGCTGGGTGAGCTGGTATGCACCTGTTGTCCCAGCTACATAGGAGGTTAAAACAGGAGTGCTGTTGCTTGAGCCCAGAACTTTGAGTGAGTGAACTCGCAGTGAGTTCTGATGATGCCATGTTTCTGGCAATAGAGACTATCTTCAAAGCAAGTCTCTTGAATTTGATCATCTTGGCTGGACACAATGGCTTATGCTAGTAATCCCAGCTCTTTGGGGACCTCCTTAAGGCCAGAAGTTCAGCCAGCATGGGCAACATAGCAAGACCTCATCCCTTTAAAAAAATGAAAAGCAAAAATTAGCCTGGTTTGGTGGTGTGTGGCTACTGGGAGTCTGAGGTGGGAGGATTCCTTAAGCCCCGGAATTCAGTATTACAGTCAGCTATTATCCCACCACCGCAATTCACCCCATGCAAGAGAATGAGACCCTGTCTCTTAATTTTTTTGATCGGCTTTATCAAAGAGGTGTTTACTGGCAACACCTCTTTGAGCTCTGCTGATATAATTTCTTTTTTTCTTTTTAAAACAGGGTTTTGCTCTGTTGCCCAGGCTAGATGTAGCTGATACAATTTCTTCTACTGGTCCAAAGACAAAAATATAACCAAACATACTACACGATTCAAAGAAAATGTTATTTTTACCCAAAGTACAGCTATTTTAGTAGTCTGTCATGTATTCTGCTAAATCCAGACACTAAAATTCAAGCTGCTTTAAGAACTGGAAGGAAGAAAATGTATTTGGCAACACGACATCTCATTTAAGGGTTAGAGGGCAAGAGACTGCGGACACACAGCAAGGTTTTGTTAAAGAGAACAAAACTACATAGAATCTACTTTGGATTTGATGAAAAAGGGAAACTGGTTTTAAAAGTCAAGTCCTCAATTTAAAGCCAGTCTAACTAGAGGAGAATGTGGGAAAATCAATGCATCTTACCTGTGGGAAGGCCTCCTAGAGGGTCGGAGAAGAGGAGTGGGAAGAGCGGGGTAAACATGGTGTACACGATGGGTTGATGAAGCCGAAGGTGGGGAACAGGCGGGTGGGCGGCGACTAGGCCTCTCCCGCAGTTCCCTAACCTCCGGGGAGGGGACAGGTTGCGGCGGGCCAGGTTTGCCCAGGTAACTGCCCATGAGGAGCAGTTCAGCAGGGTCAGGTCCTTCGAGCAGGGTCCGCGACTCTAAAAGATTTCCGTTTACCGCAGACTTGGCTGGAGGCGAAGCAAGTAGTGTTCGCCGACGTCGCGCGTTTGGAACTAGCGAGGACAAGGCGCGCGAACCTCGGGGCTCGCGGCTCAGTCCCCACCAGGCCGCGGTAGCCCCCACGGCCAGCCAGGCCAACGCAGCTACCGCCGGAACCAGATACAGCACGAGGCCGAAGAGCGACAGGCCGAGTAGTGCCGCCCCGGCAGGCCCGCCACAACCCCCACCCCGGCCCCTGCCAGCCCTGACACTTGCTATGGGCCGCCGGCGACAGTCGCCTCCTCCGGCCGCCGCAGCCGCCGGAGACATCGCGGCTCCGCGGCGCGGAGAGGACTTAAATATCCCAGCGTGCACCGCGCCGCGCGTCATAGCGCGCTGCATACGTCACTGCGCGTGCGACTGCGCTTAGCGACAGCGAGGAAAAACTACTGCTGGGTAACGACTGTCTTCATTTGAAAATGCTGCGTTCTTAGCTGGGTTTTGGGGTGGGCGCCTGTAGTCCCAGCTACTTGGGAGGCTGAGGCAAGAGAATCGCCTGAGCCCAAGAATTTGAAGTTGCTGTGAGCTATGACTTAACGGCACTCTACCGAGGGCGACAAAGTAAGACTCTTGTCTCAAAAAAAAAAGAAAAGAAAAGAAAAGAAAAAAGAACAAAAAGAAAAGGCTGCGTGCTTTATAGGCCAGGTCTGATACTTGAGATTTCCCGCGTGGCTCAGTTACTGTTTTCTGCCCCAGTATAAACAGCTAAAGAGAGGCTAACTTAAACTGCAATAGTGAAAAGCAAGATTAAACTAACCACCCTTGTTAAACGTACGTGTAGCTCTAATACACTGCGAATTAAACCTGCTTGAGTTTCAGGCCTCCAACTGTTGTTTTGTTTTTTGTTTTTTAGGAGACAGGGTCTTACGCTGTTGCCCAAGCTGGAGTGCAATGCAAACTAATTGCATCCTGAACTCCTGGACTCAGGTGTTCCTCCTGCCTCAGCCTTCCAAGTAGCTGGGAGAACAGGCATGCACCAAAATACTTGGCTGATTTTTCTTATTTTTTTGTAGAGATAGTGTCTCATTATATTGCCCAGGCAGGTCTGAAATTCCTGGCCTCAAGCGATCCTTCCACCTCAGCCTCCCAAAGTTTAGGATCACAGGGATCAACGGGCATGAGCCACCATTCCCAAACCAGGTTCCAAACTTGTTTTTGAAGTACAAATTGATAATATGGAACAATTACCTTCCAAATTTCACATCATGGTCCAGATATTGGGGTAGATTTTGAGGATTTCTGATCAGTGTACCTGTGTTAAATTTTGCTGTCTGAGATGGGTGGTTGCAAAGGGCTGGAGAGTGAGTTTGGCAGTAGGGAATAAAGAGCAACTGCTAATGATCATGGGAATATTTTTTTGGGGTGGGGGAGTGTTTTAAAATTAGATTGCAGTGATGGTTGCACAGCCCTATTAATTGTGCCTTTCCCATTATGCAGTTGCTCATGGGGGCACTTCCCTTAATTCCCATTTTTGTCTTTATGGGAACAGCAGCCACAGGAGGTGCATGCCTAGGCCTGCCCCAGTCTTTGGCTGCAGAGGCGGCACAAGGCCTGTTAAAAACTAGCCATACACTTACAGGAAAAGTTAGATTTGTGAAGAAGGACAAGAATGCCCTCTTAGAGATGCCCTACCTTAATCCTATTTTCTGAGAAACCACCACACTCAAAGAAGGAGGAACCCCTGCTAATCTGCAAAAATAATGCAAGCCAGCCGTCAGGCCAGGCATCTCAGGCACAATAGGATCTGGAAAATAGAGTAACTTAAGACTAATTACCATGTCATTAACTGTCCATTAAAGTGGTACATGGTAATGTCTGAACCCATGGAACCCATCCAGATGGTACAAAATGGGACCTAAAACCATAACCAAAGCCCTTTTGCCACAACAAGGGGGCCTGTTCATTGTCTGGAAATGGAAGAAGTGACTGCAGATTCCTAAAAAAAACTTGTATAATAAAAGAAAAAGAAATATAGTATCTAGCTTAACAAGGGTCCTTTAAATATCATATATGACTGGAGTTTGGTGGAGGAGCTACAGAGTACAAATGCCATGAGACAAAGTAAGATTATTACCATGAGACTAAGATTATTAAGAATTAATGTAAAATGAGAGGTCTGTATCCCGAGTCCTGGGGTACCCCCCCACCGTGTTTAGACAACAAAGAGATGGACACACAAAAAGCACAAATCATTTAGTAAAATACAGATAAACATGACTACATTAAAATTTAGCACTTCTGGCTCTGCGCCTGTGGCTCAAATGGCTAAGGCGCCAGCCACATACACCTGAGCTGGTGGGTTTGAATCCAGCTCGGGCCCGCCAAACAACAAGGATGGCTGCAACCAAAACGTAGCCAGGCATTGTGGGGGTGCCTGTGATCCCAGCTACTTGGGAGGCTGAGGCAAGAGAATCGTTTAAGCCCAGGAGTTGGACGTTGCTGTGAGCGGTGATGCCACGGCCCTCTACCTAGGCCAACAGTTTGAGGCTCTGTCTCAAAAAAACAAAAATAAATAAGTAAATAAAATTTAACACTTCTGAATGGGAAAAGACAACATATGCATCTAAACAGTGGTTCTCAACCTTCCTAATGCCGTGACCCTTTATGGGGGGGGGTCCTCATGTTGTGGTCTTAGCCCACCCCTGTGAAAGGGTTGTTCGGGTCGTGACCCATAGATTGAGAACCACTGAAAGAAGTCAAACTGGGAAAAACAATTCTAACACATAAAACCAAAGAGGATTAGTAACTAGAATTTTTTTTTTCACTTAAAGAACATCTTTATTTGATCTTTAATATACAATATTACCTTTAACTTGATAAAAATCACATAATGGAGGACATGACTTGAAATCTGTTTAGGAGCAGCCAGTGGTAGGTACCAATTCAGGAGGTTACACTTTATTTACTCCACTTACTTATTTAGGGAAGTTTTTTTATCAGTGAATTTGAGACCAATGAGATTGAAGAATGGCATTTCAACTTCCAATTCCAGTAATTAAAATGGGGATACTGTGCTTATTTAATTCAGCAAAAAATTCTAAATTTTCTAAAAAAATACCTTTTTTCCACTAAAGAGCTCAGCTTATTTTCTTCATGAAGTTTTCTGGTATGCAACTTGCAGTAGAATTCTGTAGTAAACAGCTACAAGACATTTACAATTATATTTAAAATCTTCTGCATATTAACATGTATGTATATGGTATATGCCCACACTTAATATTCACATTGAGCTGAAACAACCTTACAGTGTGTTGGACCTAGAAAGACCATGTGTATAGTATAACGTGGAAGAGAGACTATCTCCATTTCCTCTATCATTCTGAATATAGGAGTCCCCCCTTCTAGAAATTCCAAAAATAGTGAAATATTTGATAAACATCTTAGTGAAAAATCTATTATCTGTCATTGCAACATATATGCTAGTAATATGGTGTTATGTAATTCCATGGGCAATTTTATGAGCTTTGTAATTGCTGGGCTCAAACCAAGTTTGAAATGGATTAGGTGTTAAGTAATGCAAAGTATAAGGCTGAGGTATGCTTCAGTTAAAAAATACATACTGATATTCTGAAAAAATGCTATTGACTTTTAAAGGAACTGAGGAATGTCAAGCAAGAAAAGACAAAGGGGCTCAGCACCTGTAGCTCAACGGGCTAAGGCGCCAGCCACGTACACCTGAGCTGGTGGGTTCGAATCCAGCCCCGGCCCGCCAAACAATGACGGCTGCAACCAAAAAATGGCCGGGCGTTGTTGGCAGGCGCCTGTAGTCCCAGCTACTTGGGAGGCAGAGGCAAGAGACTCCCTTGAGCCCAGGAATTGGAGGTTGCTGTGAGCTGTGATGCTATAGCACTCTACCCAGGGTGACAGCTTGAGGCTCTGGCTCAAAAAAAAAAAAAAAAGAAAAGAAAAGACAAAGGGAGCTCTTCTTTTGGTTGTATCTTTTCTCTGCACTCCTCAGTTTTAGGATGTTCTAGAGGTAACAGGGGCAGTGTCCTTTTACAGTATAAAAAAGGGACAGTGGCTGCTATATGGCAAACCAGGCACATAAACCATATATATATATTTTTTTGCTTAGAATTTTTCAGAGGACTGGCTTCTATAGCACAAACATCAGAAATTTTATGATAATTTTGTGATAGAGCTCTAATAGTACCCAAGTAGATATATTTCTGCAGCTCCATAATCCAGAGTCCCTGGTCCAAGGGTCAGTGGGCAAGCAGAATATGGAGAGAACATCTGACAACACATAGACCTTCCTTTTACATGGGGAATCTGGAATTAGGGCATCAAATGACAAGGCCAGGATAACGGCTGATGGGTAGCATACCCACCTCCCCACACATACTTCTGCCTCTTTTAGTAACTAGAATTTATAAGAAACTCCGAAGAACCAATAACAAAAAGCCCAATTTCTTAAAAAGACAATTGGGATTAAAAAAACAATTTACTAAATGGGAAACCTAAATATTCAATAATAAATACGTACATGTATACATATATATACACATATAAATGTGTGTGTGTGTGTGTATATATATATGTTTAACTTCACTAATAATCTAGGAAAGTCTTATTAAGTTAACAAGATACAATTCTGCATTCATTTTCACAAGTAGAAAAATTTAATAATTCAACAAGATCAAATTTTGGCAAGGACGTGGAATTTATATGCTGATTGAGGATATATAAAACAGTTAATTTGGAGAACCGCTTGGCAATATCTAGTAAGGTTGAAGAAATATATATCCTATAAACCTGCTATTCCATTTCTGGGTAGAAAGACAAGTCATTGAAGCTTCATTTACATTATTGATTTATTTTACATTAATTGTTTTATTTACATTATTTAACCATTTGAACACACTTAACTGTCTAATGTCTATCAATACAAGTATGGATCAGTAATGTTATAATTCATATAATAAGATAACTATACAGCAGAAAATTAATAACCTTTCCAGTTATCATTAAGTTTTACCAGATTAGTCTTCTCATATTTCTCAAAATTTATGAGGCAACTACTGGAAGGTTGAGGACAACAGGGAGCACAAGACAGTGACCCAGAGAGAAAGGAAACATCTTCTACCTGGGGATAATTTCCCAACTATAATGTAGACAGCTGGAGTCTGAGTAGAGTAGGGAGATCCCAGTGGGCTGATGACACAGAGATCAGACTTAGAGACAGCTGAAATGGCGAAGAAAAGGAAAGAAGGGCATCATGCAAAGAGGAAGTTCCATAAGTCTTTGTGTGACTCAAATCTGTGGCTGAAGGCCACATGGCATGATCCAATTAAGTCAAGACATTGGTTAAACATTTATTTCTGGGTATATCTATAAAGGTATTTCTAGATTAGGTTTTCTGGCTTTGAATCAGTAGACAAAGTAAAACAGTTTGCCTTCCCCAAAGTAGGTGGACCTTGTCCAATATATTGAAAGCCTAAATAGAACAAAAAGACTGATTAAGAATCGTCTTTCCGGGGGAGGAGCCAAGATGGCAATCTGTAGCCAGCTTTCCGCAGAGGTTCCCGTCCAAAAGGAGCGTTAAAGGACAGAAACTCAGCAAGAAAGCCGATGGTTTGGATCTGAGCCAAAAGAAAAGGTCGAAGAGCGCACATCAACCCTGCTGGGGAGACCTGAGACCC
>CAUYRH010010746.1:0-24728 GCA_963574655.1 Perodicticus potto | reverse complement strand
ATCAAAAATTAGCCGGGCACTGTGGCGGGCGCCTGTAGTTCCAGCTACCTGGGAGGCTGAGGCAAGAGAATCGCTCAAGCCTAAGAGGTGGAGGTTGCTGTGAGCTGTGACTCCACAGCACTCTACGGAGGGCGATAGAGTAAGACTCTGTCTCTACAAAAAAAAAAAAGAGCAATTAATATATTCTGCCCATTTCTAAATTAATATGCTATTTCCTCAGTTCTAAGATCTCATGACCATTGATTTATAACTTGTGGGGGTGGTGGGAGAAGAGCACCCATCTGTTGTGAACTACATTCTAATCCCAACAACATTAAAATGTGGGAGAAAAAAGTATGAATTGAAATTAAGGAAATACATCATTTTCATTAGAAATCAAAAATACAAGAAAACATCAGTGGGAAAATGAGAACCCCTGGGTGTACCATGTATAATTTAGCAGGGTATTTTTGAGTGGGTGGGGACACAGTCAGCTAACTGATCACAAGTGTCAACTAGGATTATTCTAAACAGACTAGAACATCTGCCCCTAATCTAAAACCCTGCGTTACAACCAGAGTTAACCACTGTTCACATACTGGAGACATGGCTTCCATTTCTTTTTCTCTCAATGGCTGAATTTTCTCATCGGAGTCTTTCTTGACCTTTTTTATATTTAAAACTATGCTATGAATATTTTCCTATGTTATTAAAGCAAGATTGTTTAAAGTTATGTGTTTCATAATTAGGAAAGTTGTAACATTTTTAATGCAAAAATGAAAACACTGGGTGGCACCTATGGCTCAAAGGAGTAGGGCACTGGCCCCATACGCCAGAGGTGGTGGGTTCAAACCCAGCCCCAGCCAGAAAACAAAAAAAAGTGAAAACACCAAAAAGCACAAAGGGAGAAAATAACCCATAATGCTATCACTCCCAAATATTCACATTTAACATTTTGTCTGTGGTAGTTGCCTTTAAATATATTGTCCATTGTTTTATTAGGGCATAGACGGGATAGAGTTACAACTTTATGCCAGATTTTTTTTTCCCATAGGTGAATATTTTTATTAATGCTTACACAGTATTTTGTCATGAAGATAAACTATAATTTAATCAGTTAGAGACTTTCTAATTTTTCCATTTTTATAGCACTCTGTGATGAATCTTCTCATAAATAAATTTTGGCCTATACCCATGAACATTTCAGTTGGATAAATTATTGGAGGTGACGTTGTTGGGCGAAAGGATGTGGATATTTTTTAGATGTTTGATAATTTAATGTTAAGTCTGGAGGAACCTTTCAGACCCAAGCTCAACACTCAATCTTTACATGTTGGTTTGCTGTTAATGTTACTTCACTGTTTAGTATGTGATTATTTGTGTCAAGCACAGCACTTGCTTTTTATGTATGAACTGATTTTATCCTCATAACACCCTTCCAGGGTATATTATCACTTCTAGTATATGGATGAAGAAAGTGAGCCGTGATAATAAAGTTAAGGCCATACCTCTAGACAGTGGCACCAGTTGCTGAACGGAGGCAGCTGTACCAAAGTAAAACTGCTTCTTGGAAATAAAACCAGATTTACATAAAAAAGAACGCAGGGCATGGCTGGAGGAACCACTCGCTGGGCAATATCAGTGGAAGGTTGCTGGCTTCTCTGCACTGTGTGAACAGCCATTCCTAGGAAACTAGTTCTTTTTTTTTATTTTTTTACTTTTTGGCAGTTTTTTTTGGCTGGGACCAGGTTTGAACCCACCACCTCCAGTATAGGGGGCCAGCGCCCTACTCCTCTGAGCCACAGGCGCCTCCCAGAACCCAGTTCTTAATCCAGGGAGGGGCAAAGGTCTGGTCCAACTGAAAAGGACAAGCACATAGTGAATTCTTACAATGAGTAGTTGCTTTGTGAAATCCAAAGAGACCAAGACCCTGTCTGGGTCTGAATGAAGGGCCTGAGATGTGGGAGGAGCTGGGACAGACTCCTGGAGAACGGGCCAGAGGGGGTGGCGCCCTCTAGCGGCCAGGGGGCACAGGGTGATTCCTGGAGAGTCTAAAACTGTATAGTACTGTAGCCACTAGCCACCTGGGGCTACTTAAGTTTAGATTAATTAAAATTTTAAAAAGAATTCAGTTCCTTAGTACATTAGCACATTTCAAGAACTCAGTACCTGCAGGTGGCCATCGGCTATCATATTGGACAACATAGGTAAAGAACATTTCCATCAAGAAGACGAAGTTCTGTGGAGTATCTTGTCAAGAAGCAGGGGGTTTAACAGGGAGAGATGGAGGTAAAGGATAGAGAATGGCCTATAGATTACTTCAGTTGGGACATGGATCATGCATGGGAAAATAGAAGCAGACATTAAAAAGGGAACTTGGAGCCATTCCTTGGCATGACCTGCAGACTTACACGTTAAACTTCTGCAGTGTGTAGAATGGAAAGTCCTCATCAGATCATGCATCTCTTTAAGTGTCCGCCATGCCTACAGCCTCCTCTTCTAAGGAAGCTGCCAGGATATGGCATTACCTGAGCCTGGATCAAACTGACTGGAGCAGAAACTATGTCATCAATAGGCTGGATGTGAGGGAGGGCGGAGGCCTGTGATGGGACTGGTTAATAGGGGCGCTCCCCGTAGAAAGCCTGCTGTGAGAGGGGTTCAGTCCCAGAATACGTGGCAGAGACTGCAGAGCAGGAAAGAAGGATGCCCACGTGTGGGCTCTACCTGAGTGATGAGGACAGCCCCCAGATCTCCCCAAGGGCTGCCTGAGAGGTGCTCAGGGGCCTCCCGGGCCCTTACAACAAACTCTGTCACCTGAGGTGCCTGGAGTGATGGCCTGCTCCCTACACCTTGAGTGCAGCTGCCCTGGAGCTCCTGCCTGACACTGAGTTTCCCCTTTATTTCCACATCTCAGTACCAGAACCAGGGAAAGGTACCTGTTAGAGGGAAAGCAGAAAATATTAACAAACAGAAAAGTTTTGCTGAACCATCAATCGGGAAGGTGTTTAAGTGGCTGCTGAGCCTCCAGAGAGCAAGCCGGTCAAGGGTGTCTGTGAGATTCAGGAAGGCGGACGGTTTAGAGGTATGAAGCTGGGGTGTTGTGGAGCAGCTTACCTGTTACAGCTCAGCTGCCTGGGGTTTTAGCTGTAAGGAATCTCATCTTCACGTGTAACCTTTTGCTCCATTTTCTGCTTACATAGGATCTTTGACTAGCAAAATTACACCATGCTAGGGTATTTCCAGACTTCTTAGGCTCTTAGAGATGCTCTCCACACCCCTTGCCAAGTTGATCCAAGCAGCTTGGGTGCTTGGTCAATCCTCGTCTTTTTTTTTTTTTTTGTAGAGACAGAGTCTCACTCTATCGCCCTTGGTAGAGTGCTGTGGAGTCACAGCTCACAGCAACCTCCAACTCCTGGGCTTAGGCCATTCTCTGGCCTCAGCCTCCCAAGTAGCTGGGATTACAGGCGCACACCACAACGCCCGGCTCAATCCTCATCTTTGTTGCTCTAGAATGTCCCTTCTGTTCTTTGTAGAGTCAGTGCGTTCAGCCCACAATACACCTGAGAATTGTGGAAAACTGCAGACAACAGCTGCCCACCTGTGGCCCACCTGGCCCCATTCAGGCATCAGTCAGAGGAGCATGTCAGTCACACTCCCACCCAGACTCCGCACTGGTATTTGCACTGGTGACTTTTGTGAGGGTGGCTCCTCGTCACTTGGTCTGGCTGTGGTCAGAATGTGAACTATTGCACTTTCCTTCAGTTTATCAAAAGGAATGAAAAATCACTGTCTGCTTTTGGGTGAGGAAGCCCAATCACATCACACTGCTTAAAGTGTTTATTGTAAGGAACTATTATGTTTTAAAAATAAAATAAACAGGCTCAGCACCCACAGCACAGTGGTTACGGCACCAGCCACTACACCTAAGGTGGCAGGTTCCAACCCGGCCCCGGGCCAGCTAACCAACAACGTCAACTGCAACAAAAAATAGCCAGGCGTTGTGGCAGGCACCTGTAGTCCTAGGTACTTGGGAGACTGAGGCAAGAGAATCGCTTGAGCCCAAGAGTTTGAGGTTGCTGTGAGCTGTAATGCTATAGCACTCTACCAAGGGCGACAAAATGAGACTCTGTCTCTAAAATAAATAAATAAATAAATAAAAATAAAACGAATAGAGGCTGGACACAGTGACTCGTGCCTGTAATCTCAGCACTCTGAGAGGCCGAGGCAGGGGGATTGCTTGAGCACATGGGTTTGAGACCAGCCTGAGCAAGAGCGAGACCCCCATCTCTAAAAAGAGCTGGGCATTGGAGGGTGGGGCGCAACCATAATCCTAGCTACTCAGGAGGCTGAGGCAAGATAGCTCACTGGAGACTAAAAATTTGGGTTGCTGTTAGCTATTATGCCATGGCACTCTACCCAGGGCAACAGAGTGAGACTTTTTTTTTTTTTTTTTTGCGACAGTGTCTCAAGCTGTCACCCTGGATAGAGTGCCGTGGCATCACAGCTCACAGCAACCTCCAATTCCTGGGCTCAAGCGAGTCTCCTGCCTCCGCCTCCCAAGTAGCTGGGACTACAGGCACCCAGCACAACGCCCGGCCATATTTTGGTTGCAGCCGTCATTGTTGTTTGGCGGGCCCGAGCTGGATTTGAACCCGCCAGCTCAGGTGTACGTGGCTGGTGCCTTAGCCCATTGAGCCATAGGCGCAGAACCTTTAGTACCCTTCTTAACATAGCTAAGTACTTTAGCTCTCACTAGTATGCTACCTTTTATAAAGTTTTATTCAAACAAAACAATCCTGCATACTGTTTATACCATTAAAAGTACATTAAATAAAAAAACCAAAAAATTTTCAGTTAATAATTTTGCAGCTAATTTTGTAGAAATTACAATATTACACTGTATCTTATTGTATGTTTCTATAACATTATTTCTATTTTGCTGAATTTTATATATTCATTTGATCCCAATTCCCATGAATTTAGCTCCTCTAAGGACTCACTTCATTTTATATTAACTCCAAGATCAAATAAAAGAAATTAAAACAATGGAGAACTTTATTCTTTTCACCATCTGGAATACTTTTGGGGAGTAAGTAAAAGATGAGAAAATTCTAACACCAGAATTTTAAATCAATTAAACTTAAAAGGCATAGTCAAAATATACAAGCAATCTAGTCCCGAATAAAAATAAATCTTAAGATATTATTTGTCGTTATACTTTAAAAGATTGATTTCTTCAGAATACAAATTTATTATAGTCTTTTCTATGTAATAATTCCGTTGAAACTTAAGTGGCTTTTTAGAGAATAAAGTATTTTGCATATATTGTAGGTATCACAGTTTAAATATTAAATCTTTCGTAATTTAAAATTCATTAAATTTCTTACTCAGGTGAGGAAAGATGTAAAAGGTTACATCAAATGTCCACATGTGTATACACTCAAACAGAAAGGTTCACCAGCTGTGTAGCAAGTTGATAATTTTTAACATTACCACTGTTGGAAATATACATAATAGCTATATTTGAGATCAATATATGACATCATACTTACCTAGGGTAACAATTCCTATCCTGTGGATAGTGATTATTTGATCTATTTATTGTTTGTAACTTTTTTTTTTAAAACAGGGTCTCGTTCTATCACCCAAGGTAGAGTGCGGTGGCACAATCAGAGCTCACAGCAACCTCAAACTAGTGGAGCAAAGGAAACCTTCTGCCTCAGCCTTTCAAGTAGCCAAGACTACAGGTGCATGCCACCACATCTGGCTAAGTTTATATTTTTTGTAGCGATAATGTTTCACTCTTTCTCAGGTTGGTCTCGAACTCTTGACCTCGAGCAATCCTCTTGCCCCAGCCTCCTAGAGTGATGGATTACAGGTGCAATTCACCACACCCAGCTATTTGTATCATTCTTGATGATATAGTTTTTAATTCTTATAAACAAGATTTTTTAATATTTGAGACAGAGTCTCACTCTGTTGCCTCAGGCTAGAGTGCTAAGGCATCATAGCTCACAGCAACCTCAAACTCCTGGACTGCTACAGGCACCTGCCACAACATATGGCTAGTTCTTCTGTTTTCAGTAGAAGATAGAAAAAGAGCCTTACTCTTGCTCAGGCTGGTCTGGAACTCCTGAGCTCAAGCAGTTCACCCACATCGGCTTCCCAGGGTGTTAGGATTACAAGCGTGAGCCACCACGCCCAGCCAAGATCTTGTTTTTCACATGAAATTTGTGAGGAAAGTGAAGCCAAATGAAGCCAAACTACACACTGAGGATCCTAAGGCTATAGTGAATTAGCATGAGCACTCACAATCCTCTCTAATTCTTAGACAATTTCATAGTGCCTGAGTCCCCTCAGGAAGTTCTTGAATATAAATGTTTTTATCCTGTTAACTCATTAGAATACCTTTAAATGTTTCCAGAGAACTGCTATTGTTTTGTTGTTCTCTGACTCAGTCCAATTACTCTGTTGTGTGTTAGTTGAATTCGGTTCGTTTTTTTCTCTGCTTCCCTCTTATTTACCTACTGTGAAATGTTTATGGTTAAGTTGAAGATGATAGTGTATCTGTAATATGTCAGGCGAGCTGGCAAGACTGCAAATATCCAGATATCATAAGAAGAGAGGAAATCTTTCATTTTTATTTTCACTTAAAAAACAGAAACGCATGTATTAATTGGCACTGTAAAATGTTCTAGTACAAATCAATGTTACTTCTTAAAGTAAGAATTATTAACTCTAACTACATTAACTAGTTTATTAAGCAAAGTAATTGCTTCCTCAGGTAAAAATCAAGCTTGATTAGCAATAGGAAAGACAGACAAGCAATGAACCAGTATGTGACTATGTCAGAAGGGAGCTACCTTGAAATACACACTCATGGGAATTAAGCTTTTGAAGCACAATTAAATTGAAAATTTCATAGATGTTACGGTGTATTCTTAAGATTATATTTCCCCCACATGAGGTCTTTCAGAATATCAGAAAACTTCACATGCATATCAGCATTCAAAAGCACATTACCATATAAACTTTGGAAATGGCAATTAGATTGGGTTAGCTTTTGCCTATTACTTAGGATAGTATAATAATAGTTACCCAAAATGCCAGTGTATCTTTGAGAATGCACTTTGAAGCTAAGCCATAGTCTATTTTTAGACAATAGTATTACAGATCTCTACACATATTCAACTCAACATAATGTGCCTGTTCTACACCTACACTGAAAATAATGTGTGGTAGGGCATGAGGATTTAGTATTAATTCCTTTTGATTATGTAGTTTAGAAAAACTGGCTGAATCCTATTCAAAGAAAACTTAAATCCATTTGTTTTATATCTCTTAATAAGACTATTTGGCTTCTTTGGTATAATTTAAAATAATAAGTTTATTGCTAGGTAAGTTTGAACAAACATAATCAATTAATTGGTATTGTGCCTCTATAGTGAAGACCCCAGTAGAGAAAAGTAAGTTTGACATGACAATGATGAGCTGAGGGATATGGGAAAAGACATTTTACAACATATATTTATTCAGAAATGCGTTGCAAGACTAGCCTGTTGAGGAGGAACAGTTACTTTACTGAGCAGTTTCCCAAATTATGTATGTTTTTAGTAGTATGGTAGGTATAGACGATAATTAACAGTATAAGAAATATTCAGAACCTAATAGACTTGCAAAAGACAGGTAAGTATAATATAAATTTCACCCCAATTTTTCTGTCTTGAATTCAACTCAGTTGGAATGCAGGTTATTTTTCTAGTTTTAAGTAGAGCACATTTTGAATCTTTGTAGAGTGACTATTCTTACAGTGCAACCAAATCCCTCTTTGCATACAAATTTTCACATTGCTTATTGTTTATCTTCAGAATCCTGTCTCACTATTTTCTACTTTCTCTTACCCATTCCATGTGGAATACAAACACGATAATACAGAGAAGGGATTTTTACAAATGTGTAGTAGATCCAGCTTCCTTATGTCAACCATCATCCCACCCAGGTTTCCCTCCTGAAAAAGACAGAACAGAGCAACCCTGCAAGCCACTCAAAATTACTGCCTACTTTGTCTTCTCCCTGAGTCAGCATAATGAGCTATTGTGGAATATATATAGTTTTTCCTTTAGTGCAATTAGTGTGTTTGGTTAAGGTGATCAGTTTTGCTACATCTATTCTGCAGGTTTGAAACCTTGACATTTGTACTCTTCCTCTGTGTCAAAACTCAAGTTGGAGTTGAGAATTTGTTCAATTGAACTAAGTCACTCCAAGAGCTCAAATCTTTGTATGTGGAAGGAGAATAGATTATAATGAAATGTGTGCACACTCACATGGAAAGAAAGAGGCTCAGGAGCTGTAGTGAATTGATTATGGACTCTAGGGAGCCATTTGAAGATCTGGGGAATGTTATTACTGATGGCAGCGGTAATGGATACTGTGGAAGGAGGTTATTTTTTAAGGACACTGAACTTCTTTTCCCCTCCTTTGAGTCCCTGCACTAATTTTGGCCTTTTATCTTGTCTTTGTAGGAAGCAAAGCCCACTATTTTCCCAATCAATATGTAATATATGAGTGAAAAGGCATCTCTTGGTAGCAGATTGCTTTTTAGAACGGATGACTTCTAGAAGATGAAAATGTTTATTATTTTTTTACTTGGTAAGTTGCCTGGTAAATACCTTACATACAGCAAAGAATTCTGATTGTAACAAAGATGACTATATTTGTCATTGAGAAAATCACAGTTCCTATGGTATTTTTCCAAGTGATGTGCAGCTAGTTTGCACCAACCTTGGTTTTATAAATTATAACCTGACAAAGCTACATGGAGCTGACTTCTGGAGCTTAAAAACGTTAGATGTGCCACAGTGTAAGGAGCATCACATTTCACATGTTTTTATTTTTTGTTCTTCACAGGCCCTCCGCAGTGCCACTGCTGACTTCTGGATGGCACTGTAGAATTTTAATAGTCCCAATTTCAGGCACAATTTGTTTTTTGTTGAAGTGTCAGACCTATTTTAATGGAAGCTAAAACCATGCAACTAGTCAGGTGCAAAACAGCTTAGGGGAAATATCAGAGAATCTAGGAGAATGGAGAATGCAATGACAGACTTTCATTTATAGCCTCGATTTACATATTCAGCTCCCCATATTCTTTCAAAAATAACAATGAAATAAACCCAATAATCAAGTGCATGAATGTAGTTCCTTATGTGACTCATTTGCACGTGGATAAGAAGGTATTTTCAGTAGGACACGATCATCTTAGCAGATTAATAACCAACCCAGTGCTATCATAGCATCAAAGAGGAAAAGAGCCTTCCTCAGGAATTATTTCTTTCATAAAGCGAACAACCTTGTCCTGTGTTGGCCAGGATACACCTTGGGATGAATAAATTATGGTTGTGAATGAACACAGAAAAAGTGCCTGTAACAAACAGTCATGCACTTGTGATAACAAGCGGACAATGTTATTTGCTGTAAAAATGCAAAATAAAAACATGACAATAATAAGTTTCAAGTCTATGTAAAGCAGAAAAATTTGGAAATACACAAAACTGAGATTATCTTTGTTCAGGTAATAATGTAATATTTAACTGATTGCCAATGATGAAGTATCTACCTAATTATGCCCATCTTTTCTCTCTTCTCTTGTTTATTCTTCTCTAACCAGCAAATTTATATATTTTGGCTTAAATTATCTCTGGATTTTACATCTTATTCTAGTTCAATCCTGTATGTTTATGTTTACTGTTATCAAAAGGCTTTTCGATTGCCTGTTTTCCAGAATTTAAAGATACAGCTCAAATAGAAAGATGAGATCACAAAATTTTACCAAATAGTTCATATGAATAATGAAAGAAATTGAAGTGCTTTCTAAAAACATAATAAAAAATAATAATGCATAACATTTTCTAAGTGAATTTACTCTCATGGGAAAGGACAGCATTTATAATATCTTAAACCGTGCCTCTTAGTTTTATCATCTTTCTTACTATAATTAAGATAGCCATGGTAACAATGGCAGAAATATGCCTCCAAAGAAATATTTACAATGTTACTTTTATATATGCCATTTTCCCCACCTATATTTAATATGTGTTTATCAAAGACATTTGTGTTTTATTTTAATCTATTTTCATAAATAACCTTAGTATAAAATGGCATTAAATATTTTTTCAAGAATAAAACTCTAACTTTATAACATTAAGGGATTGACTTACAAGGGTTTTACATGTAAGTCAATAGGAATCAATTATCTTGTTAAGGCAGGGATCATCTGCATTTTAGCTCAGATAAAATTGGTAAGCTGTGTATAAAAACATTTCCTATTTAAAAAAAAGGGATGAGTCAAGAACAGCTACTATGGATGTTTAAAACTAGTAAATTCTACTTTAATAATTATTGCTTGTTTATATATATATCTGTACACACACACAGAGTTTTAATAAAAAGTAAGCTCCTTGAGAACATGACTTGTGTTTCAGTTATTTCTAATACCATATTGTGTTTTTAGTACACTATACTAAAATAGTTATCATTTGATAAATGTTTATTAAATGAATAGAGAGATAAGATTTTACACTTTACCTATGTGTGAGATTGTTGCTAGGGAATATTAATACAAGATTTATTAGAAAGGCAATATTGCATAGATGAACACAAAGAAAACATCTTGAAAAGATTTTTAAGCATTTCTGTATTCCAGGGAACTTAATTGCTTTCATGTGAAGTTTTTTTTCTTACCTCATTGTTTCCAAAATAATACCACATCTTTGAGTCAGATTTTTTGTACAATAACCATCAGATTACACCTCTTTCATGAAGCCTTTCTCCCTTCCTCAACTCCTTCCTCTGAACTTCCAATTGAATTTTGTCTGTACTTTGACTATAACCCCTTCTTTTTTTTCAGTTTTTTGTATTGCTTTGTCTTATATTTATATATATTTTATATAGTTTACCCTGCTAGACTTCTAGCTCCTTGAAAACAGGATCTACATTTGTTTCATCTTCGTACCCCGGTAGTAATTCACAGAACATACCAGCAATTCAATGAATTGAATGGGTAAGTAAATCATTAACAATTTATTAAGAACCTGCTCTATGTACAGGAGTGTGTTAGACCCAGAGGATACAAGAGGACATAGGAGATGGCTGTTATTCCAGAAGAGCTTATGGTATTTATGAAGACGTGTGTGTATATATGTGTGTATACGTATATGTGTGACTATATATACACATATGTATCAATAAGTATTCATGGGTTCACAATCACCGTCACTTTTGCTTGTCTTTTTTTATATTTAGGAGTTTCTTTTTCCATAATCTTCAATTGTCATAGTTGAACTGTTAAAATATTCTATATTAAATTGAATTTTAATATTCGATATTAAAATTGTTTCATTTTTTTCATTTTGGCATGAAATGAATTCAAATGACAATTTTATCAAAACCAAACAAACTTCACTCTTTCATGAGACTCAGCATGAACCTTCTCTCTGGACAGTACACCTCTAATGCTTACACTGTGTTCCTACTAAAATTTATGGCACTGCATGTGTGTGTGTGTGTGTGTGTGTGTGTGTGTGTAACCACACCAGAGGCAGGCCTACAGACAGTATCTGGCATAAATTATAAAAGTAGTTTATTATTCCTTTGGATTTACAGGGTAAATTATTCATATGTGGCTTTGGGAAGCACATTGAGTAAGTGGACTACCTTTTCACTCTACTTTAAATATTCTTATCCCAAGCTTTAAAAGTACAAGCACCGTATTTTGGGAAAGAAATCTATACAGTTCTCTTAGCTACTACCTGAGGGCTGTCAAATAGAAGACTTAAATGTAATCTTTATGGTTTTCTTTTTAAGTCTCACCATCCTTTTCTTCTCTCTTGGAACTAGAAAATTAAATATTTTTAGAGAATACTAAAGCATCCAGAGCACAAAACAGATATGAGTTTAGTAACCACTGTGAAAAGTTCAAAAGCAGCATAGGGAGAGAATCAGATCTTCAAAGCCTGACCCTTCCCTTCTCCAACAGATCTTGCCCAGAGCACCTGTGTATTTCCACTAAAAAGTGCTGCAGTTGGTACATCTTTGTTCCTTTTTGTCATTATGTAACAGATTTTCAGCTGTATTTAAAACTTTTAAAGAACCGTGTTTTAGATGATCGGTGTTTTAAACTACTAAATAGAGTATTGATGTGTGGGTGGGTAGTTGTCTGTCTTCGCACTCTGCAGCTGAATGCCTGAGGCATTCGCCACTGGCCGCTGAACAGTGGAAGAGATTTCAAGAAGCGGACACGCCTGTGTGCACCCATGCCAGCAAACAATCTCCTTCCCTCCTGCTCTCTAAGTGTGTTTACAGGCAATTGCACACACAAGCACACATGCACACATATTACATAGGGAAAAGTTTCCTTTGCATGCATAAATTAAAAATTTCAACTCTATTTCCCTTATTGTAATATTTCTGATAGTTGGATAGGTCAAGCAATCAATTGCATCTTGTTTGACAGGAAAAATGCCGTAATTGAAGCTAAATCATCTTGCAAGTATTGGCATTTTAGAATACAGAAAAGATTAGGAGTATACATATAATTTTCAGTTTTCTTGCCCAAAGTTTATTGACTCCAAGAAAGCAACTTGGGCTATTTTCTTCTGTTCAGTTTTTCCCTGTAACTCTTACACATACATAAACACGTAGCATAGTTCTAAAAGAATGGAAAGTAGCGGTCTGTTCCACTTCGTATAAAGGACGCCTTTTAAAAAAACATGTAAATAATGTTCACACATGTCAGGAGATGAAGAAGGTTGCTGTTTAGAGCAATATTCTTCCAAATTATTTCATGAAGTGCAAGTCTTTTAGGTTAAAAAAAGAAGCTTCAACTTCCCTTTGCTTTTTAATATTTCAAGTGACATAGATTGGATTTTATGAAATGTTATTGCTTTATCTCAGGAGTGCTTTTTGATGTATTTAGGGGTTGATGCAGACACAAACTGGTGTCTGAGAGCTGGACACCCCACAGGCTATCTGCCTTTTATTGCAATGGATTTAAATGTTAAAGTGATTTGTAATTTCCCATTTTATATGCTTGTGCACCAAGATAAAAATGTTGTCATTCCATTGATGATTTTATTATCTTATGTTAGATATTTCGTAAGGAAGACTAAAGTCAATTTCTACGGTAATAAAAGTTTGATTCCTCTAGGAATGAATTATCTAATAGAGAGAAAGAGAAATGTGTATGTATAGGTTTTTTGTGTGTGTGTATTTAGTATATTTCATTTTGGATCAGCAAATTTATTTGTTGGAAAATTATAGTATTATTTGAGGTCTGTGTGAGAGAGAGAGAGAGAAAGAGAGGGAGAGAAAGGGTTATTAGTGCATTCCACAATAAAATCTGCAAAAGAGCAAAACATAAAATAAATTCCAAACTAAACTTCATGAATTGAATTAATGTCTTGCAATAGATGGCGTTCGGGCACGTGAAATCAGTATAGAGAGTTTTTCAACATACAAGAAGGAAAATTGGTTTAAATAATGTCTCAAAATAGCACAACTTGCAGCAAGTATATAATTTGTGAAGTAATTGGGTAATTAATTGAAAAAAATGTTGAGCAGTGCACGAAGCTTGTCCATCTTTCAAAAATTGGAGCTCAGATGGCATAAGGCAGAATGTAAATGCATCTCTTTACTGTGGCATTGAATGTTAATTTTATAGACTATTCTAGTTTATCCAATTTGTAATAGTAAAGATAAATTTTAACTCACAGGGGAATTTTTGACCTAAAATAAAATTTATATTTCTTGTTTTTTTAAGTTAATACAAGTTTTATGGACTATTCCTAATATTTAAAAAATCTTCATTTTTCTTAAATTTTTTTTCTGTTAATGTTTCCTTTCCTTAGTAGTTTCTTAATATACATTATATCTTAGGAAACATGGTTCTAGCCGAAGTTCAAGGTCACTGTGTATTTTATTTCTAATATATCTTTATTGCCTCAACTTTTTAAATCTCCCCCCAATACACTTAAAACCTCAATTTTGCAGAATTCCCTTCTTCTCTTCTCCAGCCTGCAAACATTCCCCTCACTACCATATGTGCCAATCTCTGGTGCCTCTGCACTTCTATCCAAAATGCCTGTACTGCTCTAGTTATTTGGAATCTGCTTTCTGTTATCTTTTGCCTGGTAACCTCTAGTCACTCTTCAACACCCTGCTGGAATACAACCTTCCCTGAAACTATATCTTCTTTCTGCCCCAGTTGAGTTAATATTTCCCTCCTTTGAGCTCCTCTTGTATTAGTCCCATTGTGTTAGAACTCTTCATGAAGCTGTCTCTCTCCTTCCAGATTAAGTAATACTCAGAGGAGGAAGTCAGGAGTTACTAATATTTGTATCATCAGCGTGGGCACAGTGTCTGAAATATACTCAATAATGCTAATTAATTTGGAAAACTTTGGCTTGAGAAAGATGGCAGTTTTGTTCAAATACTAAGGGACATTAAAAACCCACATAATTACTAAGAATAATAATAATAAAGAAAAATACTTCTCTGTTAGCTAGGTAGGTTATTTTCTTCTCTCTCTAAATTTTTAAGCCTATATAACTCTGTTACTTAGTAATTTACAAACATAAGTCTTCAGTCAAAATATTTTAAAGTTTACCAAGAGTGACCTTGGAACACTTACTTAAATAAGTTTTTCTTCTTTGTAGAGGAGGGACAATAAAAATGCCAGTCACACGGTTGGCTGTGAGGATCACGTTGTGTAGCACGTGTGCCCAGATTGTGGGGTTGCGCTTCCATGCAACGGACTCTGGCTACCTTTATTATCTCTGCCTTTGCTCCTCCTTTGAAATTTCTAGTTTTTATCATGTTGGATCCTGATCTCTGTTTTGCATTAAAACACAAAATCCAGTAACTGATCCATGTTTGGCAGTTAAGGTGCCATCTATGTATATTTCTGTATTATAGCACAAGTTAACATAGAGAAGCCTTTTGAATGTAATCTCAGATTTCTCCTTGATAAATTCAACTGGTAGTTTGAGTAAAACTCAACCTAACTGATTTAACTTAGAATTACTAAGTTCCTTTTGAATCAACTCCCATTTTTACTCTCATTGTCAAAGTCAAATTTATGTCCTAAGAAGTTTAAATATTTTATCTTTTCCTTTTCTGACACCACTTTGTTTCATTTTCTAGGTTTATCAAAGAAGACACAGGATGATAAGCCAATATCACTTCCGCAAATTGATGCTGCTTTCTGTTTGCTATGTTAGCACTGGCAATAAAATGTTTAGGTAAGAAATCATCTACGATTTCTCATATTCTGATGAGGCCTGAGCTCACAGCTTGTTCTTCCCTACTCAAGGAATCATTATGTGTTTCTTATTCTGACAAAGAAGGGAACGAGTAAAGGAGCTAAAATTATACAGATCTGAAAACATACAGAGGAAAGAGAGGCAACATTTTCACCAAGCTCATTTTAACTCTCACTATATATATATGTTTTGAGTTTCACTTTTTTGCCCTTGGTAAAGCACTGTAGTGTCATAGCTCACAGCAACCTCGAACTGTTGGACTTAAGTGATTCTCTTGCCTCAGCCTCCCAAATAGCTGGGATTACTGGCGCCCACCACGACACCGGCTATTTTTAGAGAGGAGGTCTCATTCTGGCTTAGGCTGGTCTCAAACCTGTGAACTCAGGCAATCCACCTGCCTCAGCCTCCCAGAGTGCTAGGATTACAGACATGAGCCACCATGCCAGGCCTTCTAACTATGTGTGTGTGTGTGTATTTTTTTCTTTTTTCTTTTTTTTTGCAGTTTTTGGCCAGGGCTAGGTTTGAACCTGCCACCTCGGGTATGTGGAGCCAGCACCCCACTCCTTGAGCCACAGGCACCACCCTCACTATATATTTTAAAGTTTAGCATGTTTTTCCATTTCCTTCTTCAAATCACTCCCGAAAGCCTTCTGAGCTACCCATCACTATCTTTATGCTGATAAATATGTTCTCATGTCAAATTCTGGGGCCTTCACACACACAACGTTCTCAGGGATTGTAACTAAGGTAATATACATTAGGAACCTAGTGGCATGGGGGAAAAAGAATGGCAATGAAAACATACATTGCCTCCAACCAAATAATTAATTGTCTCTCTGCAACTTTATATTTTATCAGACCACTAAAACAAATGATTTCAGACTTTGGACCAAAGGACCACATTACTGCAACATGGTTAATTGACGAACAGCAAAAGATGATGACTACTTTCTGCTCAACCCAAGATGATGGTTAATAACTGAAATCATGTCTTCTTTCATTCTTAAAGCAATCAGTTAATGAGCAAGAGTTATTCAGTACTGATATTTTCAGTAATTGTAAATTAGATCATTTGGATACTGAATTAAGTTCAACTTTCTCTTTTTTTGTTAATAATTAAAGTCTGAAAGAATGTTACTTCTAAATATACTTATCTGGTGGTCAAAGAACACCTTAAGAATTAAGGAGATTATGGCTTGGCGCCTGTAGCTCAGTGGCTAGGGCGCCAGCCACATACATTGGGGCTGGTGGGTTTGAACCTAGCCTGGGCCTGCCAAAAAACAGTGACAACTACAATAAAAAAAAAAAAAAATAGCCAGGCGCCTGTTCTCCCAGCTACTTGAGAGGCTGAGGCAAGAGAATTGCTTAAGTCCAAGAGTTGGATGTTGCTGTGAGCTATGGAGCCATTGCACTCTACCGAGGGTGACATAGGGAAATTCTGTAAAAAAAAAAAAAAAAAAAAAAAAAAAAAAGAATTAAGGAGATTCTGATTTAAAATCAGAGTTTATTGGTAATTTAATTATTTGTTATTAATTTAATTCAGTAAGTATAGACAAATCTTTACATTTAAATGAACGCATGCTATTGGTGCAGAAAAGGGGTTATGGCGAAAGTACAAAATAGTAAAGAGTACTATGACCAGAAGAATAAAGAAAAAAAATGAGACTGGAATAGATTATATCACAAATTTTGTAATGGTTGAAAGTTACAATTTGTGACATTGGAGCAAAGTAGAAAAGTAGTTTGTTGTGTATGAAAATATTAAACATAATAAAATAGACAATATTAAGAGGGTTTCTTTTGGCAAAATAAAGTGAATTTGGTAATTTCAATAATCAAAGGTGAATCAGTAAGATTAACCATCTTAAATCAGAATTAAATATGCCCAAATTATTTTTCAGTAACTTTTAACAGGATCTAAGCTTATTATTTTGGTGGGCAACAATTGGCTTATAGTCCTGCACATACAAGAAAGCCCCAAACTTTTTTTTTTTTTTTTGCACTTTTTGGCTGGGGCAGGGTTTGAACCCATCACCTCTGGTATATGGGGCCATCACCTTACTCCTTTGAACCACAGGCGTTGCCCCCAAACATTTTTAAATGGAGAGATGAGAAAATGTCAATTTGTGGTCTCCCAAATCAAACTCATGGCATGAATGTTTTTGAAACTTATATCTATCAAAGGATAATTTCAGCTAGATAGTCATAAGGTAGTTTCTACCACAATGAATAGTGTTCTAGCCATGTTAACTAAAAAAATCCAGATTCACTGAAATTTTAAAATAAGAGATTGAGATTTCTCTTGTTTCATTTTTCTATGTAATATACATTGAAAATATGCTCAGATTTCTGAAGCTGAGTCTGAAAATGTCGTAGGTAGGATTGTTAAAATTGGTTTGTATACACGTGTAAATGCTACCAATTACTGACAATTTATCAAACTGTTGAAAATATAGACAGCGAATCTAGTAAATGCTAGGAAAAGTTTTATAAAGATCTACTGTTTTGAAAACATTTGCTGATAATTCAAAGTAAAGATTTTCTTGGAAATTTGAATTCATAAGCTTCTTTATAACCTATTGAGTAGGTCCAAAATGCTGAAATGGATAGTTTTCAAAGCACAAAATAATAATGACTTACGTATTTTTCAAAAGCATGATTAATATACAGGTATTTAATTGTAATTTATATTTTTATATAAGTTGTCCGCAAATAACTAACAGCAAAATTTGATGAACCTTTTGTGGATACATTTAAAGTTGGTTTTTAATTTGTAATACCCCTTTAAACTTCATGTTAATAATATTTAGTTGATAGTGTCAGTGAACTAAGTTAATTTGAACAGGTATACTTGTGAAACATGCTTTCAGGTTAGAGATTAATAAATCCTTCTAAAAGAAATAAACCAATTTCATCAATGAGGATGTAGATATTAAAAGAATTGGTACTCAGTTTAGTTATTTAAAAATTTTAAGAGTCTTTGGCATAACTTCGTTATGGGAATCTACCATTTCAACCTTATATTTTATGAAATCTAAAATGAGTGTTTCTCATGAAAATCTTGTGTTCAAATTGAGTGTAAAATATATAATGGATTTTGAAGACAGTACAACAACAATATTTTTATGTTAACTACATGTTTAAATGATAATTTTGGATCTATTGAATCACATAAAATGTATTGCTAAAATTAATTTCACTTTTCTTTTTACTTTTTAAAATATGGCTACTAGAAAATTTAAAATTGTCCGTGTGGCATCTCTTATGCTTTGATTAGATTTTACTTGGATTGTAGAATTGCTTCCTATTAACATTGTAACATTTTCCATCTTCCTTTGTTTTTTCTTATTTTATATGATTAGTGGTAGTATTACAAGTATTTAGCTATAACAAAAGTATTTAGTATTTTTTTTTTCAGTTTTTGGCTGGGGTTGGGTTTGAACCTGCCACCTCCTGTGTATGGGGCTGGCGCCCTACTCCTTTGAGCCACAGTTGCCGCCCCAATTTAGTACTTTTATTGTACACGATGAGTCCTTTTTCTAACTCGTTCTTTACTAAGAATATTTGGCAAGTGAATATGGAAATTATATTTTATAACTAATCTGTAAATTATCTTACTCATTTTGGACAATATTGAGAATTTAAAAGATATTAGCATATCCTGTCTTTCCTCTTATTTTTGATTATTCTTTTTATAAGTAGAAACATAGAAATCAGAATTTGGCAAGAAAGTTTGAAGTGAGAATGAAAGTATATAAAGTTAAACATTTTTGGCTCTGAGCCTGTCGCTCAAGCGGCTAAGGTGCCAGACACATGCACCAGGGCTAGTGGGTTTGAATCCAGCCCGGGCCTGCCAAACAACAATGACAACTACAACCAAAAAATAGCCGGGTGTTTTGGGGGGGCGCCTGTAGTCCCAGCTGCTTGGGAGGCTGAGGCAAGAGAGTTGCTTAAGCCCAGGAGTTAGAGGTTGCTGTGAGCTGTGATGCTACGGCACTCGACTCAGGGCGACAGCTTGAGACTGTGTCTCAAAAAAAAAAAAAAAAAGAGTTAAATATGTTCTGGTTGTGAGAGGGTTAAAACAGGTCGAGGAGAGAAATATTTTAAAATAAGACCTACTAGGAAAGTGGGTAAGAATAGATTGGTATATCTGTGAGATTATCTGTGTTATGTCTTGATGTTGATGTCAAATCTTCTTCACTAAGTCATAGAGGAACTAAATCAGAAATTAGATAAAAACTATGTCATCACTAGACACAGGCAACATTACTGTCCTCAAAGAGTCCTAGAAGTAGTTAAATCACAGCCTCTGGGTAATTTGCACAAAGAGATACTTGAAATTATGTGTTAGAACCACGATCTCTGCAACTAATTTAATTAAGCTCAGGACCACTAAGATCTGGTCCAGAATGGGATGTTAAGGTTGACTTTGAAATGTGAATAATGCTGATTTGTCACAGATCCAGCTCAAAGGGTATTAATGTTAGAGACTGTGGTACAGATTTGATGGTCTCTCTAGTAGATTTTTTACCTCTAACTTTCGCGTCCTGGCTCTGAAAACAAAAACAAACAAAAAGGAAGGAAGGGAGAGAGGGAGAGAGGGAGAGAGTGAGGGAGGAAGGGAGGGAAGGAACAAAAGCCAGTAAAACCTCAAAACCTGCCGAAGGAATTTCTGTGCACTTTCTATAGAGTGTGTTGCGCAGTCTCACATTTTATCCTCTTGTGAGGGAGGGGTGGAGAAGAAACTGTAATCACATTTTACTTTAACAGAGATTTGTTTTCTAACTCCCCATTTCTTTTGTGACCCTTTATTCTCTTGTGATTTGGGGTTGTATCAGCACCACAGTTACACTCCCCCTATCCTGACAAATCTCGGTTTGAGAAGAATCAGTAGAGTAGAAACCCTAAATTATATTCAACTGTCATTCAAAACAACAAATTCAGTTAAATTCATGGGCTTGTCCATATATCCACATGCAAATGCATACACACACACTCACGCAGGTGCCATAGATTCCCACTGTGATGAGTTGTTTGAAGCTCAGAATAATTCTGCTTATCCATTTTTACAGCAGCTGACAATATAGGTAGGCAGACCATTGGTGCTTTCGAAATTCCATAAATATACTCTATTTCCACCATTGAGTTGTCTGAAAACAATGCATTCATATTCAAGTAGACTCGCAGGTCAAGGTGAATTACAATTTTGCCAGCAACATTTTTTCTTTTAGTATGGGACATTAGCAAACCAATAGTTTATAAAAAGAGACCATTGCACTAATATAAATTACTATCACAATACAGGCCCTAGGCAATGTGGTAAAGGCTTTTGGTGGGTAGAAAGTCTCTGCTGTAAATGGAACACATCTGTAAAGACACTTATGACATGTAGAGCCTTATTTGCTGAAGATGTTCTATATAAAATACAAATACATGGAAAAAAAGAGAACTATGTAAAAGTATAAACAGAATATTATCACTCGTTTTTTAAACTCCTCTATCGTTCCTCAAATTAGTTCTATTTTTTACTTTATATATACCATCATAACTGAAAAATCCTTAGGGGATGTATGTGAATTGCCCTACCTTTTATTCTCTAAAAAAGGTTAAAATGATTCAAGATAATTGTTTTTTAATTCACCTCTTTCAACACTTTCACTTTGGTTTTCATCAAAGCTGTGCTGAGGCCAACTAGACTTTCTGCTTAAACATAACAAAGCCATCTGAGGAAGCAAGACAGTCAGCCCAACCCTGCATAGGATCAATACGTTAGGCTGGACTGCATACCAGTACCACTGTGATTACTCTATGCTCTTTGCCGAAATACATTGCAGCATTGCACTGAAAATGTCAAATATTGCTGGCTGGAGACCATCTAGGAAAGACGATGTCTTCTGATCCCCTTTAGTTCATTATGATTTCTGAGCATCTAAAGACCCTGGACCCAGCTTTAGATGCTCAGATATCCTAATGATTTCTTTGTTGTGTTGACAGAATTTCTTGGCATATAATTTGCAAACACACACACTATACCATGATGTTCCCATGATCTTTTTCTACTCATCTTTGTCTTAGGCAAGTTGGCCTTGTATACGCAGTATCGAAATATATATATATATATATATATATATATATATATATATATATATATTTCCTTCCCCAAAATATAGAATCCTAAATTGTACATACCTATCTCCCAACTAGTCTAGTAAGAAATAGAGTCTTTTCCTTATAAAGTTTCTTTACTGTCATTAAAACACATAACTGGGACAGTTATTTTTACTTGTCTGTCCCATAAAGTAGAATTTAAATGGTCAAGCAAAGAATTTATTTGTTTCCAACATATTTCTGTAGTGGTCTAGTTAAAAATTCATATTTTTTTTTCACTATTTACCTAAGTCTATGGTATGTAGTGTTTTTTTTACATTTAAATAATCTTTAACTTGACAATTTATGTTAATTGTAGTGCCAGCTGAAAATAAAATCATGTTACAAAATTCACAATTGCATGTATATGGAAATGTCATGTATTTTTTATGAAACCTGAAATTGTTTCAGTAAGTATGGCATTTCCAAGAATTATTGATGAAGCATCTAAGTGGAGATGCATAATTTTCAAAAGATAATTAAAGAAAAAAGTGGTAAGTCAGTGTTGTCTTAACGTTCTCATGCTTCCCTTCCAACCCCTGTAACTCTACAGATCTCATGCTATTTGAATAAGAGGAATATTTATTACTTATCTATCTTACCCAAAGTGATTTAAGTATAAATACCACACAATATTTTATATGTTAAATGTTTAGAAATTCTCTGAGAAGGATTGCCTATTTCTAAGCTATAAAATAATGCATTGTTTACCCATTTTTGAATAATTTTTATTTGAAAATATTAAGGGGAACAAGTAGTCCTGTTGCATGGATGAATTGTACAATACTGCAGTCAGGATTTCTAATGTTCCCATCAACAGGATAGTGTACATTGTTCCTGATGGTAAGGTTTTATCACTCCCTGCTCCCCCCTTCTTGGTGCCCAACGTCTTTTACACCATTTATGACCATGTGTAGTCATCTTTTAGCTCCCACTTACTTGTGTGAACATATGGTGTTTGTTTTTTCATTCCCGAGATACTTCAGCTAGGATAATGGTCTCCAATTCCATCCAAGTTTCTTCAAATGACATTATTTTATTCTTTTTATTTTTTTATAGCTGAGTAGTAATCCATGGTATACATATATCACATTTTCTTTATCTGCTCATCAATTAATGGGCACTTAGGTTGATCCACATCTTGCCAATAGTAATTGTGGGGCAGAAACATTTGCATACAGGCGTCTTTTTGATATGAAAACTTCTTTGCCTTTGGCTAAGTACCTAGTAGCCAGATTGAATGATAGGTCTACTTTTCTTTAACTGAGAAATCTTCCTACTGTTTTCCATAGAGGTTGTACTAATTTATATTCCCATCAACAGTGTATAAGCAATCCCTTTACCCACATTTGCACCAAAATCTGTTATTTATTGACCTGTTACAATAATGGCTAGTTTGACAAGGGTAAGGTGGTACATTGTGGGTTTTTTCTTTTTCTTTTCTATTTTTTTTTTTTTTGAGACAAAGTCTCACTATGTCACCCTTGGTAGAGTGCCATGGCATTACAGATCACAGCAACCTCAAACTCCTGGGCTTAAGTGATTCTCTTGCCTCAGCCTCCCAAGTAGCTGGGACTACAGGCACCCATCATGATGCCCGGCTATTTTTTTGTTTGTTTGTTTGTTTGTTTTTTGTTGCAGTTGTTATTGCTGTTTAGCTGGCCTAGGCTGGGTTCGAACCTGCCACCCTCAGTGCATGTGGCCGGCGCTGTAACCACTTTGCTACAGGTGCTGCCTCATTGTGGTTTTAATTTGTATTTCGATGATGGTTAGTGATGTTAAGCATTTTTTTCTTATCTTTGTTGGACACTTGTCTATCTTCTTTAGAAGGAAATCTGTGTCTTTGGCTTACTTTTTGATTTTTTTTGTTTGTTTTCTCTTGCTGATTTGTTTGAGTTCTTTGTAAATTCTAGATTTCAACCCTTTGTCAGATGTATAGTTTGTGAATATTTTCTCCCACTCTGTAGGTTGGCTGTTTACTCTGTTGATTATTTCATTTTCTGTATAGAATGCTTTAATTAATCCCATTTATTTATTTTTGTTGTTGGGATGTTTGCTTCTGGGATCTTAGTCATAAATTCTTTGCCTGGGATGATTTATAGAAAAGAATTTTTCCTATAGTTTCTTCCAGAATTTTTATGATTTCAGGTCTTACATTTAGGCCTTTAATCCACTTAATATTGTTATATAACGAGAGATAGGGATCTCATTTTCTTCTTTGACACATGGCTATCCAATATTGCTAGTAACAATTATTGAATATGATATCCTTTCCATATATTTCAGTGTATGCATTTGTCTGTTTTGTTGAAAATCAGGTATAGCTATATGGTTTTACTTCTGAGTCTCTATTATATTCCATTGTTCTGTGTCTCTACCTTTATACCAGTATGATGCTGTTTTTGTTACTAGAGCCTTGTAGTATAATTTTAAGTCAGACAAGTGATGCTTCCAGATTCGTTCTGTTTAATTAAAATCGCTTTGGTTTGTTGGGCTCTTTTTGAGTTCCATATGACGTCTAGGATATTTCTTCTAGATTTGTGAATAATGATGTTGGCATCTTGATAAACATTGTGTTAAATGTGTAAATCACTTTGGGTACTATGAACATTTTCATGATGTTGATTCTTCCAATCCATTGTTTTATAGTGCTTCTTCAATAAATTTTTTTTACCACCTTGATAAATTATATTCCTAAGTATTTTCTTTTCTTTTCAGCTATTTTTTTTTTTTTTTTATTGAATCATAGCTGTGTACAATAATTCAATCATGGGGCACAGTGTACGGGCTTCAGATACAATCAGAGATATCTTCATCAACCTGATTGCGATAACATTCAAGAGATTTTCTCATTACTTTGTGAGAACAATTTTGATCCGTATTTAGAAGTTTTCTCCTAACTCTTCAAATATGCACCACAGGTATGATGCGGCCCTCTATCCTCACTCCCCCCACCCTCCCTCTCCCTCCCCTTCCCTCCCTCTCCCCTTTCCCTATCTTCTTGTGCAATAAGTGGGTTGTAGCCTACACTTGAAAGACATAAATTTGCCTCATATTAGGGATGTATACATTGGATACTTTTTCTTCCATTCTAGAGACACTTTGCTAAGGAGAACCTGATCCAGCTCCATCCGTGTAAATATGAAAGAGGAAAAGTCACCATCTTTCTTTAAGGCTGCATAATATTCCATGGTATACATGTACCACAGTTTATTAAGCCATTCGTGTGTCGATGGGCTCTTGGGCTTCTTCCATGACCTAGCGATTATGAATTGGGCTGCAATAAAC
>CAUYRH010010745.1:0-26845 GCA_963574655.1 Perodicticus potto | reverse complement strand
CCTGTAGTCCCAGCTACTTGGGAGGCAGAGGCAAGAGACTCGCTTGAGCCCAGGAATTGGAGGTTGCTGTGAGCTGTGATGCCACGGCACTCTATCCAGGGTGACAGCTTGAGGCTCTGTCTCAAAAAAAAAAAAAAAAAGATCCTGGTACGAGAAACACTGTACCCCCAGAAACACCACAGGGAACAGGGAGAGTTGGAAGAATCTAGCAGGGGTGGCCAACCTGCAGCACATGGGCTGTATGTGAATTGTGTGAAGACTTTATTGCTTATCTGTGGTGGTGGATGGCTCTCCCAAACAGTAAGCACAAACCTTTTTCTTTTATTTCTTCCTTTTTTTTTTCTCATCAGCTTTCATAAGTGTTTGTGTATTTAATGTGAGGCCCAAGACAGCTCCTCTTCTTCCAGTGTGGCCCAAAGAAGCCAAAAGGTTGGACAGGCCTATGGAGCGCTGCTTCCCTGGGCCTCTTCCACGCTAGAAGCCTTCCGCTCACTTCCCACTTCCTGGTGTCTTAAATGTCTTCAAAAGAGCACAGAATTCTGCCATTTCATGATTAGAAATTAGTGAATCATTGCATTTCTGTTTTTCATGGTACTTGACTTACCTTTAGGAAGAAAGACAACTGGTCCCTTCTATGTGATAAGACAATCCTGGGTTCCCCCCAAGCCATATCTGCCCCTGGGGGGGGAGCGGTTCCTTCCATCTGTCTCTTATTCTCTGCTTCTCGGGGGTGGAGCTCCTGACTCCTGGTAAGCTTCTGAAAAACTGCCCATAGCTTCTCATAAATTCCCTTTGCCGATCTAGGAAGAGTGCCCTTGTCGGTGTTATCCTAATACCTCTGCGTTGGCTGGAAACCACTGAGATGGCTGAGCAGGGCCTGGCCTGTCGTGAGGGTCCTCTCTGGGTCTGTTGACTGAGGACCTGCATCTGAGTTTGGCTTCCCTTGGGGGCTGCCTGGCTCTCTTTTATTCTCCCTTATTCAGTTTTAGCAACTCTTGACTCTTTGGAGGAGCTTGTCCTGTTTTCCAGGAACTTAACTTACATCACAGCCATTTGTCTAGCCTCTGCGTGGAGCTGGAAATCTTTGCTCTCGTCCCAGGCCATCTGTGGAGACATAACATGGAGGTCCTCAGTTCTGTTCACGATTGCAAAGTGCGATCCAGCAAATTCACGCGCTGATTTGTTAGAACAGAAGGGTTTATATTTAGAGCGTGTGGGGAACTTAAAGCTCCTGGTTGCTTTTGGCACCTGCCTTGTTCTGGTAACTTGTTCTAGCCAGGTTTCAAATGTTTCTTTCTCTGTCACGGCAACAGTGGGTCCCAGGTATTTTCTAGGTGACGTCACACTGCCAAGCCAACACTTTTAGGGAGACTACGAAGGCCTGAACTGTGACACTTGCCCTCAGCCCTGCCCTGAGAAGCTGCCTACTGGATCTTCCTTATTGCTCCAGAGAGGAAAAAGGCATTTTATTTCAGTTCTTTAAAACTAGTGATTATTTATGCCAAACTCTCCTTCCCTGGTCTCTCTCTAAAAATCTGAGAGGCATTTATATTAATAATAAGAACAGTAATAATAACCACTATTTATTGAGTAGGAATTATGTGATAGACATTATGCTTAGAACTTTGTCTGCTTTTATTTATTTATTTATTTATTTTTAAGCGACAGGCTCTCCCTCTCTCACCGAGGCCGGAGTACAGTGGTGCTATGATAGTTCACTGTAACCTCAGACTCTTAGGCTCAAGTGACGATCCTCCTGCCTCAGACTCCCACGTAGCTGAGACTCCTGCTACTTGTATGCCACCACACCCAGGTATTTTTTATTTTTGTTAGAGACAGAGTCTTGCTGTGTTGCCCCAGTCTCGAACTCCTAGGTTCAAGCAGTCCTCCCGCGTTGGCCTCCCAAAGTGTTGGGATTATAGGCAGTGAGCCACTGTGCCAGGCCTTATTTACTCTTTACAACCCTGTTAAGTAGGTGATTATTTTCAACTGCTTTGTATAGGTGAGGGGACTAGTGCCCAGAGAGCTGAGAACCCGTGTCTGTGACTGATCATGCATTCTGAAGGTCTACACTGCACCTCCTCTCGTTGATAGAAATCTTCATCAAGGCCTTGCCCTTCCTTATAAAAGTACAGTAATGGTTTCTCAGGGATTCTCCAGTCATCTGGAAGACCGGTATCTTTCCAAGTGCATCAGAATTCTCCTGGCTGCTTGTTAAAATCACAGATATACTGAATCACAAACTCTGAGAGCAGAGCCAGGGAATCTGCATTCTTACAGAGCTCCCTCAGGGATCCTGATGGGCCCGAAAGTCTGAGAATCCCTGCCAAGTAGTGCCATTGACATACAGTTTATGTGCAAGCCTAACAGCAGCAGGGGTTTGTGCACCTGTACTGCAGGGTTGGCATACTTTTTCTAGAAAGGGCCAGTCAGTAAATAGTTTGAGCCTTGTGGGCCACTCGGGTCTCTGTTGGAACTGCTTTGCTGTTGTAACACAAAAACACTCACAGACAGTCTTAACCAGTAGGCATAGTTGTGTTCCAATAAAACTTTGTTTTCAAAAACAGGCCATGGGCTAGATTGGGTGGTAGTTTGCCAACCCCTGATCTAGAGTCACCCTGGCCTGCCAGCTCTTTGACAACCTCATTATCTAGAAGGTATTCTTACACTACTTTCTGTAACCTATGGAGAGCTGCATCAATTAGGATAAAATTGCCTCTTGTCTTAGATAAACCCTGAATCTTAGTGACTCAAGACAATAAAAGTTATTTCCATTTCCATTCATCTTAGAGCCCAGCAAGGCTATTCCTAGTTGGAATCTTCTATGTGGTCATGTAAGACCAAGGCTCCTTCATGTGGCTTCACCCCTCTTGGTCTTAAGAGTCCTCTCCATTCAGCCGGTAGATGAGGAAAGAGACCAGGCACTGATTACTCAGGGAAGTTTCATGGGCTTAGCTTGGAAGTGGTCCCCCACAATTCTAGCGCATTTCACTGGCCAGAGCGCCTATGGCCTGGGGTTCAGAAACAGAGCAGTTACTTAGGCCCATGAGGCCGTTGGTCTCTGGACTCTCTCTGTTCTCCTCTAGCTTTGCTTGAAACCCACTCAGTTCTTCCCCGGGTATGTCTCTTCCTTGTAGAGAACTTGCTAAGCCAGTGCATAACTTCACTCTGGTTCTTTTTAGCCACTTCCCCAGGGCTGCAGGCTTGGAAGGTACCTGGTCCACCTTCTAAATGACCATTAACCAAATCTTTTTGCTAATGTTTCCAGCCTCTGAGATCAGTTCCCTCACTGACTGCTGCCTGCTCACTAAGCCCATGCATATTTCAGGGAGTTGCTGTGTGTACCCCACTGCAAGACACCTGCTTCTGTATTAGCTCAGTATTAGCTCTGGATTGGTGCACAGAGGCTTGAACAGGTAACCCAAATTCTGCCTGGTTGACACAGCTCAATGTTATCCCTTGCTTACATCATACTCTAATGCATCTGTCCCCGGGGGGGTGTGTGGCCTTACCTATGATCATTCAGAGACACAGCTTCTTCCATCTTGAAGTTCTGCCCTCCTGCAGGTCCCTGGAGTCTGTGCCTGCAGCTGGCCTGAGGGCAGGAGATCAAGTGCCTCCCAGGGGATGCGCCTGGAAGCAATGCACATCACTCGTGTCCATATTTTCCGGGCTAGAGCTCAGTTGCACGGTCACACATAGTGCAAGAGGGACTAGGAGATGCAGTCCAGTGGTAAGGCCAAGAGGAAAGGAGAGCACATTTGCCATGGACCTAGGAGTATCTGCCTCACGGGCCAGAGCTGTCTGGACTGAGGGAATAAAGACCATGGTTCTTTGAGGAGGATGACTCGGACGGACAGCCTTGGTACTTACAGGGCTTGGGGCTTGGGGGGACAGAGCTCTCTGGCATCAGCTAGCATGATCCAGAAGATGTACAAATACTGTCGTTAATGTAACAAGTGTTTACTGCATGTCTACTCATGCCAGGCAGTGGGACAGACAGTAAGGCCTGGGAGGACATCGGTCCTCTTCAAGCTATAGATGACTCCCTTTACTAATAACCCTGGTGCTGGGCATCTAGGGGCCAGAGAGCCTGGGGAGAGAGGGGGAAGTGGGGAGGGCTTGTTAATACCATATAATGCATCCCGGTCCCCAGCACTCACAAGCACTGTCTCTGCAATGCGTTGGCCAAAATGTAATTAGAGCTCCAGGACAGTGGACAGCAGGCCTTCTCTCAGGGCCCCAGGGCAGCGGATGGCAGGCCTCTCAGGGACCCAGGGCAGCGGACGGCAGGCCTTCTCTCAGGACCCCAGGGCAGCGGACGGCGGGCCTTCTCTCGGGGCCCCAGGGCAGCGGATGGCGGGCCTTCTCTCGGGGCCCCAGGGCAGCGGACGGCAGGCCTTCTCTCAGGAGTCCCTGGCTCACTCCCTTGGGATGCTGTTTTCTCTCTGCAAGGCATCTAAGGGGCTCCAGGATGTGGGGTTGTGATTTTTTGTGTGTTTTTTTTCTGGCTGTTGGCAAAGTTAGGGAGGTGGCACTGTACTTTAGAACCCCTTTATTGGTGCTGACGGTGGTGCAGGGGTATCCTAGACCCCCACATCCTCTCTCTCTTCGGGTTGTCAGCTATTTGTGTTTAGAAGCTGCTGGCCTGGGTGAGCTGAAATCTGGATAGACCAGCATTCAGTTAACAGCCACTGGGCGTTGGCTCTGCACCCAATCTCTGCCCAAATACACGGGCAGCCCTCTTACCAGAGCCCTCAGTAACTGATGTAGGGGTGATATCTCTTCCGGGAGGGTTTTCAAAATGGGCTAAGAAAATGGGCATAGAGGACATATTTAACATAGACTAGAAGAGACCAGGGAAGGAAGTTTTATATTCTCTTTTAGTGATTTAGGGGTAGAAAATCATGTCACAAGAAGCAGGAAAGTAGCCTGGGTAATATCCGGGCCACCCTTCTGAACTGCGTGCATGGATTTGTTGCACATTTTCAGCTCGGAGAGGGAGGACTACAAAAGGTTAAATTCCTCATATAAGATTAATTCAGCCATCTCTGTGAAATGGTGGAAGCAGAATACCATTAGACTCTCTAATCTCGTTTCTCTCATGCTGTCTTTCTTGGAGCCTGTCAAACAGTGTCCTGGCATAGAGTCAGTTCTGTGGTTGCTAAACATCAGAGTCAGTCTCCTGAATGTGCCAGGAGGGCTGTAATTTAGAAAATGTAGCCTACCCTTTAAGGAAGGATGAAAAGGTACTAAATGCACCTTTCTTTGCATGTTATATCCCAAATATTTTGAATATATTAAACATGTAATTCTATTTTCTATGTTTTATTAGGGTTATTTGCATGACACATTAGAGCCAAACTTACTAAAACTGTTTGTATTTTGTGGGTCTCTGATGGTTTCATGAGTACTGCTTGGGGTCCTAAATATACTAACTAGCCAATAAGATGTGTGCCTTTTGACCATGTAACTATGCATTCAGGATGCAAATGCAGTAACAATTTTGCCCTTGTTTTAATTGCTCTTCAACAGCGCATGTGATTTTTTTGATCTTGATTAAAGCTTTTTGGGGGTGGGGACGGTGGGGAGTATTAGCTGTTGCTATAGAAAAAAACTAAATATACTTGGACATTAGATTTTTAGATTTTCTGTTAGTCCCGGTCTTTTTTTCATATTGCCACATAAAAATCTTAAAACAAGAAGGGGTTTGCAGGGGCGGAGGGTCTACCAGGATTGTGAAGTTTCTTTTTCCTTTCTAAAATCCAGCATTATTTTTTTGTTGCATATTTGGGACAAAGAGTCTTAAACGAAAGATCATTGCAAGATCTGGTTCAGCAGCTCTGCCCCTTGCCTCAAGTTTACTGCAGGGCTTCTATCCCCTTTGGTTATAAAGAAATGAAATTATAAACCACTAGTAGCCTTGGAAATTTCAATCGATCCAAATGACTAATCTTTTTAATTCAATCATTGCCTAGACTTCCAGGGATGACTCTGGCGTTTTGCTTTTTGCTAAGGGCTCCGTGAAAGCCAGGCTCTGCAATGGCTGCTGGGGACCGAGTCTATTGCAAGGAGGCTCCCCTGCAGTGAGGAGCCCGGGCACTGCAAGCCTGTGCCAGAACAGCCCTTTTTGCAAATGGTAGTCGATTTTTGCAGAAGGTTTGTGGCCAGATCGCTATGTATAATACTGATGAAGCATTTTTGTTCCAGCTCTGTCTCGGAAGACCTAGGCTGTAGACGTGGGGATTTCAGTAGGAAACATTATGGATCTGTGGAGCTGGTAAGTTTATGCTGTCTGTTCAGTGGTAGTACATTGATTTAGATTTAGAGACGATCATCAGGCTCATCAGATCTTATGTTGTATATTTACTGTTAGACCATGTGGGTTATAGCATGAGGACTGGAATGAAAGAAATACCTATTGAAAGGTTATGATAATTTGATCATCTTTAGCTATTTGTTTTCATTGTTACATACTTTTAATCTTGTGTCTTCCAGTTTGTTAAAAATATGTTGTGGCTGGGTATTTCTCTCTGTTAATGGTGTATGTACTTAAATAAAATAATTTATGAACTCAGAAAAGGTAGCATTTGATTTTTATATGATCTTTTTCCTAAAAGTTTATAACTCTAGTTTTTTGAGGTTTAAATATTACTGAAATACATAGTCTTATTTTCTATGCCTTTGCTTTCTGGGTATGTGATAGGAGTTAGAATATTTATGAGATTTTTTTTCCTATTAAAAGCATATTGATTGGACTAGATAAATGACTATAATAGATGATAGATATCTGGAATTGAAAATATCACATTTTCCTTAATGAGAAACATTGGGATTTGTGGCAGAATTTTTAAAAATAGTATGTTTTCATTTTAGAAGAGGCATAATGAAAGCATATAATAGCCTGAATATTTTTAAAGATAGAATGTGGTTTTGTTTTTTTTCCAGTTGCA
Organism: Perodicticus potto; assembly: GCA_963574655.1. Taxonomy (NCBI): domain Eukaryota; kingdom Metazoa; phylum Chordata; class Mammalia; order Primates; family Lorisidae; genus Perodicticus; species Perodicticus potto. Next base: position 19,892 of record CAUYRH010010745.1, on the reverse strand, counting down.
TGGAAATTTGAACAAATTTTCAGGAAAATGTGCTCATAAAATTCTATTGATTATTATTTAACACTATTAATAACATTAAATCTACTATTTCTATATATTTATTTAAAAAAAGAGTTACGTGTATTTATTTGTTTAGTACCCAGTTTCCCCTATTAATGTAAGCTACATTCTTAAAGAGTTTAAGTAGTAGAAAAATTTATACCAGAGTTTAAAATTTATACCAGTGGCATTCTACTTGAATTCAAGCATATATTACATACTTGGCTAGTTACCTGGCCCACAGTTAGGTATGTAAGTGAAAGATTTAGTCCTTGTTCTTAAAGAGCTTACTGTCCTGCTGTGCAGATAAGATATGTAAACCATCTAAAGAATGAATTTAGTTATACAAGAGACAAATTAATTGACTCAATCAAGACCTATATTGTCAGTCACTGGTGACACCATGCCACTCAGACCACTGCCTCTCCTCAAAGAGCAGGTGCATAGTTATAATTCAGAGTAGGAACTGGTAAACATTGTGTGAGAGACACAAGTAAAACACAGTGAAGGTTTAGAGAAGGGATGGAGCAACCCGTTCTGGCCAGAGAGCTCAGGGCAGCGGCATGGGGGTGGGGTGGCAGAGGGTAGATAGTAGGTTTGGGCCAACAGCATGGATCCTGGCAACAATGTATTCCAAAGCAGTGAGCAAATGGTTCTGGCTAGCAGAGCTCACTGGTTACTAAGCAAGCAGGCTTCGGGCTCAGACAGTCCTGGTTCAGGTTCCAGTTCCACTCCTCCTCTCTGTGACCGGTCAAGTTACTTAACTTCTCTGAACCTCAGTGGAGCTTAAGAATTTGTGCTCTGAAGTCATTCTTGTTTCATCATTGACTAGTTATATGATGTTAGACTTCTTTTGGCCTTAGTTTTATCATCTATAGAATGGGGATTTTAACATTATTTCCCTTATAGCATTATTATGAGGATGAAATGGTACACATAAAGGACTTAACACACAAGCACAGTTTATGTAAACTAGCTGTAGTAGTCAAAGCAAAATTAGGTATCAAAAGTAGAATCTTGACTCTCAGGTAAAGACTTTGGACTTGGCCTAGTAGATGACACAGAGCTCTTGGAAACAGCGAGTGACGTTTGCTGGAGAGAACATGAACGTGAAGGCTAGACTCTGGGAATCACAGAATAACTGAAGGGAAAGGCACTTGAGAGCAGTGGTTCTCAAACTTGACAAGCATCAGAATCCTCTGGAGGGCTGATTAAAACACAGATCGCTAGGCCCCAGCCCCAGTGTTTCAAATTCAGGAGGTCTCGGGTTAACCTGCAATTTGAGTTTCTAGAAAGTTCTCAGATTGATGTCCGTGTTGCTAGTCTCAGTACTACACTTGAAGAACCCCTGAGCATCTCAGCAGCTATCCCGGCCTGGCGCAGCAGCTCGTTTGTTCAAGCTTTTCCTCTGGAGCCATTGATTGTGTACGTGTGCTTTTGCTATCTGATGATCTCTTGAAATACTGACTCCGGTGATTTAAAAGGAAGGTGATGGGGCGGCGCCTGTGGCTCAGTGAGTAGAGCACCAGCCCCATATGCCAGAGGTGGCGGGTTCAAACCCAGCCCCAGCCAAAAAACTATAAAAGGAAGGTGATGCTTCTTACCTCTGAACAGACTTATAAATTACAAACCAGTTAAATAATATATGTTCTGTGTTCATGAGAAAGTGAGTTTAACTTTTTTTAAAGCTGATATGATGAAAATTGTTAAGAACTCAGTAATTACTGGGCATCCTGGAACTCAAACTTTGCAGAAGAAAACCCAGGATTATATGAAATTGAAATTTTAGCATAAACTTCTCTTGACTTTGAATGAATTAGGTTTAAGACCTGTGAAGAACTGAGCAGGGTCATTTATACCAGTATGAGAGCAGATGTAGGGGCTCAGTTCCGAAGATTTCTATCTGGTACATGTATAAATTTGGGGAGTGAGAACATGGACACCAGGTCTGTTTTGACTTGTGGGACCATTTCTGAGCCATCCTTCATCACGGAAGCTGAGTGTGGTGGCGCACGCCTCTAGTCCCAGCTACTTAGTAGTCTGAGGCAGAAGGCTGAGGCAGGAGGATCGCGTGTGTGCAGGAGCTGTGAGCTATGATGATGCCACTGCACTCTAGCCAGGGCAACAGAGCAAGACCCTGTCTCAAAAAAAAAGTCTTAATTCTTAAAAGCTCAAATTAAAAGCACCTAGGAAAAATTTCTTCCTCTGCTGGTGGACTCTCATCTCTGGCACTTTTTTTTTATCCTATAAATAAAGATATAGATTATGAGCACCATAAAAATACGAATAATGGATGTTTATTTGCCATTGTATCCCTACTACCAAGTACAAAGCTTAGCATTAGTTTCTTAGTTACTATTGATCCAATGAATGATCTAATTTGGTTGAAATTAGAGAGTAGCCTGACCCATCAAAAATAAATAAAGGAAAGGAAAAACAAGCCTTTTGATTCCCCCCGCCCCGTATTGCTAGACCCATTAGCTCGCGTGCATTTCAGCTAAAGCTTGTGCCATTTTTCTTCCTGGTGAATCGCAGGTCTGGTCTCTCAGGGCAGCATTCTAGGCAAGGTATGGCCATTACTCCATCAGCTATTCCTCAGCACTTTATATTGAAATCTGTCAGGAAAAGCATGAGATTGTTTGTAGCTTTTATTGATCTTTTCTTGGCCTTTGACTTGATGGATAGGAAACTGCTGTGGTATAAATGATAAATAGTGTGGGCACCAAATAGACTGCTCCCCTCCCTCACCAGTCCAGCTGCTGCCTTTGATGCAGTCCACATCTTGATACTTCTGGGGAAGTCACAAGCTGCAGGTAATTTCAAATCAGGATAAAACAAGGCAGTATATTGTCCATTCCTTTTAAAAATTGCCTCTTAATGACTCGAACCTGTATTTCGTTGAGCTGCATACACATACTCCCCTGCTGTATGAGAAGGAAGTGTATCAGGGTCTCCCTGTGCGGATAGCACCATGTGGTTGTCCCGACCTCAGGGTGGCCTCAAAGGCTGTACTATCTAATAACTATCAAAAGTACGGTTGACAATGAACTTGCTTGGCATCTGCAGATTTTAACATTTGAGGTTTTAACTATTTGGAGACTTTTCTTTTTCTTTTTTTTTTTTTTTTTGTGGAGACAAAGTCTCACTCTATTACCCTTGGTAGAGTGCTGTGGAGTCACAGCTCACAGCAGCCTCCAGCTCTTGGGCTTAAGCAATTCTCTTGCCTCAGCCTCCCAAGTAGCTGGGACTAAAGGCACCCGCCACAGCGCCTGGCTAATTTTTGATGCAGTTCAGCTGGGGCCGGGTTTGAATCCGCAGTCCTCGGTATATGGGGTCTTCTTTTTGTGGTTTTTGGCTGGGGCTGGGTTTGAACCCGCCACCTCTGGTATGTGGGGCCAGCACCCTACTCCTTTGAGCCACAGGTGCTCAAAGTCTTAATATGTAGTAATTTGTGTTTTGCCCAGGCACAAATTTGAATTATGCCTGTGGGACCATTGTACAGAAGAATGGTGCTTTGCTAACAAGTGATTTAGCTGCTTGTCCAGCATCCCAAACACATTGCAGATTTGTCCTCTATTCAGGCTTCTTGTCGTCATAGGCATTTGATGGAAGAAATTGTATTCTATATATTATTACCAAGTTGGGAGATTAGTGAAAGTACCAGCATATTTCCTTCAGAAAATCCAAACATCAAGACTTCATCATTCGACTTGGTGCCCATAGCTCAGTGGTTAGGGCACCGGCCACATACACCAGGGCTGGCAGGTTTGAGCCCGGCCCGGGCCTGCTAAACAACAGTGACAACTACAACAAAAAAATAGCCAGGCTTTGTGGTGGGCGGCTGTAGTCCCAGATACTTGGGAGGCTGAGGCAAGAGAATTGCTTAAGCCCAAGGGTTTGAGGTTGCTATGAGCTATGCACTCTTCCAAGGGCAACAAAGTGAGACTCTGTCTCAAAAAAAAAAAAAACTTCAGCATTCTACACCAAAAATCATAATTTTGACAGATGTCCTTTAATACTTAACCGGCTTATATCTACATCTTATATAGCATAAGATCGTTTAGATACCTTGAGATGCAACATTTATCTTAGAGCATTCACTAGCGAGTTAACATGGTTTAAAACTATGGGTGGTGCTGTTATGGCATTTTTACTGCCATGGTGGGTGATTGGTAATGGTGACTTTGAAACTTATTTAGGCTAAAATTACGGTAGCCATTTTCTGTAGAACTTTGATACCTTAATCATGTACTTATTTATGCTTTAGAAACGAATCAAAAATCTCTTATTATGGTTATTATTATCGTTAGGTTTAACATTTATTGAGTGCTTACCATGTGATAGCCACTGTGTGGAACACATTAGACGCATTGACTTATTTAATCTTCCCAAACAACCATGCAAGGCAAGGCAGGCGTTATTTGATTAGGCCCGCACGGAGGATGCTCAGAAGACATTTGTGGATATGGAATGGATTCTCATTTAACTGATGATATCAGGGAGGTCCTACAGCTCAGAAGGGGCAGGAGTGACATTTAACCCACGTCTGTCTGACTCGAAGAGCCCCTGCCCTTAATCTCTTGGTCCACAAGCCCCTGCTCTTAGAGGCCTGCTGCTTCCAGAGTGTTTTTTGAGAGAATTAGGCTGCTTGTGAATGCAGACACCACTGCCCTTAATCAACAGCATATAGTAGTTTTGTTTTGGGTTTTTATTCAAACATGTAATTTCAAACCGTTTTCGATCCAAATCTTAACAAAAGCATGCTGGTAAGAAGAATGTTCATAAAGAGTTATCCAAAGAGATGACCATGCCTTAAATGGCTTAAACTTAATTCCTAGATCAAGGCCAACTATAATAAGAAAGCTACAGACACTTGGCCTACCTTTCTTGACCCCTCCTAGACTTGGTTTTCTTGATTTGTGCCTTGGCATTGTGCCTTTTACTTGCATTGAGGGCCAGAGTGGAAAACAGCCAGATGGATGGTGGCGTGTCTTTTGCAGGACACAGCTAAGGATTTTTCTGTCAGTCTCACGGTGTCTCCTTGAAAAAGACCTATGATAAAGATTTTTCACATGGGACCAAAAAGTAGTCTGCTTCTCTTGAGAAGAAGCTCAGAACCCTGTTTATGGCTTTGCTTTAAAAGACTTAATGTGCTTCCTAACCTTATTCTCCTGTTTTTAGCTTATTTACCTACCCCTTATTTTACCTCGTTCTGAGTGTACTCTGTATCTAATTTTATGCTTTCATTAAGCTGCTTTAAATCCTTTTTAGAAGGCTCAGCGCTTGTGGCTCAAAAGACTAAGCACCTGTGCCAGCCACGTACACCTGAGCTGGCGGGTTCGAATCCAGCCCGGGCCGAGCATTGTGGTTGGCGCCTGTAGTCCCAGTACTTGGGAGGTGGAGGCAGGACACTCACTTGAGCCCAGGGATTGGAGGTTGCTGTGAGCTGTGATGCCACGGCACTCTACCCAGGGTGACAGCTTGAGGCTCTGTCTCAAAAAAAAAAAAAAAAAATCCTTTTTAAAAACTAAGGTAGAGCATTAACACCAAAGTATTTTTATGTCCACCCCTTAACAGCTTAATCCCTCTGTCTGGTTTATAGAATGGTTTTGACTCCCTACCCTACTTTTTGATTTTATGACCTATTTGCCTAGGATCAAGTAAACTTGGGGAGAATTAGCACCACCTGACCAGCCATTTGGTGACCATGTTGAGCTCTGAGCGCTGTGTTAATGACATGCATAGCTGGGGCACAAAACTCTACAAATTCACCAGCTGAACATACACTGGAATGAGAATACCAGACACATCCTCCCAAGTTTTTCCAGACAAAATTCACCTGGGGACAAGCCATCTCAATGATATTTGACCCATGTGCCAGAAGTGGCAGGTTCAAACCTGCAAAAAAAGAAAAAGAAAAAAAAAATTCTCAATGATATTTGGCATTAGCATGCTCTCCAGTTTCAAAAGTGGAGCTGTAGATGCCCCACTCCCTCCCTCTGGGTTCTGGGTTGCTTACTTCTTTCTAAAGACAGTCTCCCTCCTGTGCTGCGGAGTCCTTCCTCAGAGCGATCCTCCATCCTGGTGCCCTGTGCCACACCCTGCTCTGCAGAGGCCTCAGCTCCACACACTATCTCAAGCTCCTGCACCTTCTGCTGATGTGCGGGGTGAGGGGAGTGTGTGTTCTGTGACTCCAGTGGTCTCTAGCTGCTGGGGTATACTACACTGACATATTATAAAAACACTTTCAGATCTTGGGCGGTGCCTGTGGCTCAAAGGAGTAGGGTGCTGGCCCCATATGCCGGAGGTGGCAGGTTTGAACCCAGCCCCGGCCAAAAAAAAAAACAAAAAAACAACACTTTCAGATCTTGATCTAGGTATAGCTGTTTTATTTTTTGTATAACCAAAGATACAAACAGTGAGCACATTGTTTATTTAGTTAATTCTTCAGCACAGGAAATCAAGTAGAACAGATTTCCACTTCTATTCTGGTCTCATATCCTCAGGAGCAAAACCCTCATGTGTGCCTTTAAACACAGAAGCTTTCTTGTGACTGTTCCATGACAGCCTTTGCCTTAACCTCTTGCTGGTACCATTCTCTGCCCCACACCGTGTCTTGTCCTGCCAAACTCATCTTTCAGATCAGCAGAGCCCGGTTCAGCAGTATGTATTATATCATCACTTTAGCAAAACTTAATTGAAATGTGTAATGTTATATACTTTTGTGCATTATTCTGATGAATAGAAGGGATTTCTGGCATTCTGAAAGTTGCTTTTTAAGAACCTGTGTTTTCTTCAGAATTTATGCAGGTCTTCCATCGAAACTGCAGTGTTTGACAACGTGCTGTGAACACACCTGGACTTTCGAAACCACTCTTTTCCTTCTTCGGGGGCTGTTAGAGATGAAAAGGAATTTTATCTTTTTGCCCACCTTTCATCACATGGGCTGTGGACATGAAGAGCTCTCTTTGTAGGCCCTCAGAAGAAAGTCTAGCCTAGTCCACTTAATTAAATGCCCCCTGGCAGGCCACTTGGGACGAATTTCCCTGGGGCTGCAGGATCTGAGAGCATGGAGGTTTCATCAGGGTCTCTGTTGGTGCCCTTGAGAGAGACCATGGTGTTTCAGCTTTCTCCTGTCTCGGGGCAAGTTCCTATTTTCTGAGGATACACACCCCTTCTCAGGGTTGGAGCAGCTTTTCACCCTGTTTATTAGAGAGGGGAATATCTGTGGGTTCTGAAATTTGCTTCCTTTTTATTCCACTAATTGAATTTAGAGAAAGTTATGCAAAAAAAAAATAATAATAATCCAGTGTAGCCTGCCATGATTGACTTACCAAAAAGGGCTTAAGGTGTCACACCGTCACTGTTACCATTGAGCCACAAGTAATATTTTTATATTGAATTATTTTACCCATTTAATTAAAGTAGTTACTTTGGGTGCCTTTATGTGTCAGAAAAGGATTGTACGCTTTTTGGCCTCCGCTTTTTAATTGGTCTGTTGCAGTTATCACTATGTTGCAGTCTTTAAAAACATAATCTCAAGCTGCGTGCGCACAGTAAATGTGAAGGCTTTTTAATTACTTTGGGAGTACATTTCAGCTGTTGTCTGAATTCCCTTTTTGCTCCCTGTGATGGTTCCACACTTTGTTTCCCTTCCAGCTTTCTCTTTTTGATGCTTCCCCTTGTAGCACCCCACCGAAACTGCTCTTACCAAGGTCACCAAAGACCTTCATGCCACCAAATTCAGTTGGCACTCCTCGATTCATTCTCCAACACATGTGACCACTCTGGCCTCAGGCCTTCTTGAAAGCTTCCCTTCCTCCCCTTGGCAACGCTCGCATGGCTTTTCTCCTGCCTCCCAGCTTCACCGTCTTAGCTTCCTTTAGCAACTCGTGCTCTTTCGTCTGGGTCTTAAATGCTGGTGCTCCTCCAGGTCCTGCCTCGGGTCTGTCTTCCCTCCTCATGCTCTTTCTGGGTGATTTTCCCCACCCTCCTGGCTCTGGTCTCTGCCTTTAAACTGATGGCTTGCAGATCCAAGTATTCAGTCCAGATGTCTTTGTTGTTGTTGTTGTTGTTGAGGAGGAGGAGACAGAGTCTCACTCTATTCCCTGAGTAGAGCACAGTGGTGTCATCATAGCTCAACCTCAGTGTTCTGGCTCCAGGGATCTTCCTGCCTCAACCACCCAAGTAGCTCAAGCTACAAGCTCAAGGTACACCTCAATACCTGGCTGGATTTTTTTTTTTTAATGCAGAGATGGGGTCTCACTCTTGCTTCATCGAGTCTTGTACTCCTGAGCTCAAGCAATCCTCCTACCTTGGCCTCCAAGAGTGCTAGGATTACGGGAGTGAGCCACCATGCCCGGCATCAGTCCAGGTTCTGTTCATGGCCCCATGCACCCAAATGCCAACCAGCCCTCTCCACTGGGAGGGCCTATAGGTAGCTAAACCACAGCTTGCCTACAGCTGAACCCCCCCTTTTCCCTCTTGCCCCCTGCCAAACCTCTGAGAAAATGGTACTGCCTCCCTTCTGTTTGCTAATTCCACAAGCCAGGAAATCACCCATAACCCATGTCCCTGTCCCTTACCAAACCCTATTGGTTCTATAGTCTAAATAGATTTCAGGGCCAGGTTGCTCTTTGTTCACATCAATGCACATAGCCAGTGTCAGACAGCCTTTTGAGTGCTTTAGATCTGTAAACTAAATTTCACAACTACCTAATGAGGTGTTGATACTGTTAGCACCCCCATTTTACGGATGAGGTAACTGAGATTCAGAGAGGTTCATGAAATCATCTAAGGTCACACGACTGGCTTCCCCACACCCCTCAACTTTATCCACAGTATTTACTTGAAAATTCCATGATCTTGCTGTGGTTAGAGGCCGCTCCAGTGCCCCTCCAGCTTTATTATGCTTCAAAATCACTTAAGCAGTTTATTTAAAATTTGCATTCTGACTTGATATGTCTGGAGTGGGCTGAGTAGCATGCATTTTTATAAAGTTCCATTTTGAAAGTGACTTTTAATTCCTTACAAAATTTTTATTTAGTCCCTTGAAGAAATGCAAATGAAACAATAGGAATGTTTGCTTCTATGTACTTACTCCTTTTTTCCCATGACATTAGTGTCATTTTCTCCTTCTCTGAGCTTCTAGCACATTCTGTTGCTCTCTCTGACGTCTCAAAGATTCCATTTGACAAATTCTTGATAAGGTTATATCTAGTTTGTCTATATCCTCAGAAGCAATTAACTTAAGTCTAAGAGCTTTGATTTTTTTTGATGCTGTAAGGCTGTATTCCCTGGTACCAGTCTATGACCCGTTAGGAACTGGGCAGAAGGGAAGTGGGGGGTGTGGGGTGAGTGAGTGAAACTTCATCTGTATTTATAGCCACTCCTTATCACTTGTATCACCCTCCTGTCACATTAGCGGTGGCATTAGATTCTCACAGGAGCGCAGACAAGGGGTGTAGGTTGCACGTTCCTTATGAGAATCTAATCCCCCCCTCACCCTGTCTGTGGAAAAAATGTCTTCCATGAAACCAGGCCCTGGTGCCAGGAAGGTTGGGGATTGCCACTGTAAAGAGGATTTGCCCTCATGTAAAGCTCTGGCAACATCATCCTTATGCTTTCAAACAAACAACTAACAAGGACGGCAAACCATGGCGTCTCTCTTTTGCTCATGGAATCAAGTAGGTGTCATTAGCTTGACACTAAGGGCTTTCTGCTGTCTTGTCCCAGCCCATCCCTGAGCTCACGTAGCCCATGATCTAGTAACCAGCTCTTTACCCACCGTTGCCTTGCCGGGGCCTCTGGAACTTCCTCATACCTTCCTGTCCTTCCAGAATGTTCTCTTAAGGTCTGCCTCTGCCGAGTCTGTTCTTCCACACAACCTTACTTGATTTGCGTGTGGGAGAGTCATCCTTCACACTTTAGAGCCCTACAGTTTTTTGAGTTTCTCTATGGTACCTGTTAGGTTTCACACTGTGATTATTTGCAGGCATTTCTTACCTTTTCTAGCAGGCAGGAATCATGGTTCTGTTATTACTGTACCTCCAGCAGCACTTATCCCACTGCCAGATGTCCACAAATGAGCTAGAAGATCAGTTTTGCTAAAAATATGGTGTCTGATACATTCTTCTTTTTCTCTTAAATTCCTGGTATTACTTCCTAGTCCGTGCGTGTGTATATACACGTATGTGTGCATGCCAATATGCTTTTTAATAGACTTTTATGATTATGAAAGGAATACTACTCACTATACAAAATTTGAAATATACTGAGAAGCACAGAGAGGAAAATTAAATTCATCTGTAATCCTACCGCCTACAGATAAAGATAATCTCTATTAAGATTCAGTATGTGTCTCTTTAGTGATTAAATTTATATACAAAATTGGTTTATATATTTATTTTGCTTCTTTACTTAAAAACAAAGTATAATGTTTTAAACGTACAGATATTCTTCCACAAACAACTTTATCTTCTCATATCCAACCCTCTTTTTTCTTCTTTATTTGTAATTACATTGGCTGTGACCTCCACAATGACAGTAAATAGCAATGGTTGCAGGCATCTGGAGTTTCAAGTTAGTTTTTTATTTATTTACTTATTTTTTTTTTTTAGACAAGCTGTTGCCCTAGGTAGAGTGCCGTGGCATCACAGCTCACAGCAACCTCCGACTCCTGGACTCAAGCGATTCTCCTGCCTCCACCTCCCAAGTAGCTGGGACTACAGGATAGTCCACCCACCAGAACGCCCTGCCACTTTTTGGTTGCAGCCGTCATTGTTGTTTGGTGGGCCCGGGCTGGATTCGAACCCGCCAGCTCAGGTGTATGTGGCTGGCGCCTTAGCCGTTTGAGCCACAGGCGCCGAGCCATCAAGTTAGTTTTTTAGGTGATACATGATGTAATCTTTACATATTTGAGAATGTCTTTGATTTGTAGATTCCACAAGAACAACTTGGCCGGTTTTAAAATTTCCGAGTCCTTTTCTCTTAAAATGTCATCATTTTGATCTGAAAACAACAGAAGTTTATTCCCTTATAGTTCTGGGGGCTAGAAGTTTGAAATCAAGGTGTGGCAGGACCATTCTCCCCCTGAGAATCCTTCCCTGCCTCTCCCGGGTTCTGGGGTTGCCAGCAATTCCTGCCATCCTTTGGCGTGTGGCTGCACCCCTCTAGTCTCTGCCTCTGGCATCGCCTGGCATTCTTCCTTGTGTGTCTGTGTCTGAATATCCCCCTCTGTTTCTCGCATAAAGACACCATTCAGTGAATTAAAGGCCCAGTTGAATCTTAACAAATTACATCTGCAAAGACCCCATATGCAAATAAGGTCATGTTCTGAGGTTCCAGGTGGACCTGAACTTTGAGGGTGGGGGTAGGGGACACTATTCAATCCAGTACCGTTATCTTTTGCCTTTCAGTGTTCTGGAGAGGGCTGAGCCAGTTCTTTTCCTTTCTTGGTAACCTTTCCTGCCTGAGTTTTCCATGGATTCTTTTTTCTTTGCTTTGCTTTTAAAAATGTTTCCCATGGGCGGCACTTGTGGCTCAGTGGGTAGGGCACCGGCCCCATATACTGAGGGTGGTGTGTTCAAACCCGGCCCCAGCTAAACTGCATCAAAAAATAGCCGGGCGTTGTGGCGGGCGCCTATGGTCCCAGCTACTTGGGAGGCGGAGGCAAAGAGAATCACCTAAGCCCAGGAGCTGGAGGTTGCTGTGAGCTGTGACCTCACGGCACTCTACCGAGGGCGATAAAGTGAGACTCTGTCTCTACCAAAAAAAAAAAATGTTTCCCATAATTTTTACACACATATCTCTTTTTGTTAATTTTGCCTAAAACATTATGTCTCTGTGATTCTTAGATCTAGACCTTTAGTCAAGAATGAATATTTTCTTCTGCTGTATCTTTGATTATTGCTCTCTTTTTTCCCTTGAAACTTTTTTCTCTGTCCTTCATGAATGTCTTTTCTTTCTCCTTCATTTCATTTTATTTTGTCCCTTTTCATTCTACGTTTAGCATCTGAAGCAAAGATATTATTGCTTTAGTTTTCTAAAATTAACATTTTGTTTTCCTCCTCCACTAAAGAATTAAATCCTACATTTGCATTTTTTTGATCCTTTTTTATCTCACTGTGTTGCACAAGGTTTATACAGTACTGCAAAGAGATCGTGTCTTCTATCTCCCTGAGGACAGCAATGGCCATTCTAAAATTTTATTTTGGTTTCATATAATGAGCTAGAAGTATCCTTCTTGTCTTAGTTTTCAGGATCATGGGTAACAATTTTTCATAGCTATCATTTTGGGTTGCACAAAGAGGGGTTCCCCCCCCCTTTTTACAAAGTCTTCAAACAAAAACAAAGAGCTATTCAGACCACGTGTGTTTCAATATCCAGAGCTGTCATTGTCCACTTGGGACTGTAGCTTCTCTGAGCTAAACAGCTGGATGGCTGGTAATAGTACAAACCTCTCCAATTAGGCAGCACCTGCAGCTCCGTGGGTAGGGTGCCAGCCACGTATATCGAGGCTGGCAGGTTCAAACCTGGCCTGGACCAGCTAAAACAACAATGACAACTGCAACAACAACAACAACAACAACAAACCTCCCCGATCAGTTTCCAGCATCCGTTTGGTGTTTGTGTTGTGAAGCTCTGCCTGAGTGAGGTTGGATGCTCTCTGGTACTCAACTTTTTGCTGGTTTGAGGGGCTCTGGATTTATATCTAACAGAGACTTGGTGGAAGAGGCATACTGAAGTAACGTTTGCTCAGCTCTTTATATAAGCTTGAGAAAATGCCAGCTGTCTAGACCAAAGAATAGAATGGGGATTATGAAGAGAGTAAATCACCCCAAGCCCCAACTACTGCTTGGCCTCTGGCAAAACTGTACCCCAGGATGCTCTGCTGCCAGGACCCTTCCCGCCTGTCTCCCTACCTGTGTGCTTAGCTTATGAAGACTGTGTTCTCCAAGGTAGAATCTCTCTTCTTGCCCAGTGTTTTCTTGGAGTGAAAAAGAGGTGCTGGTATAGATGAGGTCTCCTCAGAACGCTGGACCTGTGCAGTCTGAGGCTGATTCCCAAGGTTTCATTGTTACTCTTCAGCTAGACCCAGTGTCTCTTAGCCAAAATGAGATGGTGGAGGGAAGATTAAAGTGTCCTTCAGCCCTTTGCCGTGACCCCAGATTTGCTTTGTTCCAGGCAACAAAGCCAGTCACCAAATATGTTTCTCATTTCTTCTCCACTGGCCAAGTAGACAATACTTGGCCATAGCACTGACAATCAGTCACTCTTCAGACTCATGAATTGTCATCTTTTGTGGTGAATCTTCACTGGTATTTACTGGGAAGTTGAGAATTAGGGATTGCTAGCAGCTGCTATTTTAATTTGAAAACCAATACAGTCTTGGCACCTGTAGCTCAAGCAACTGAGGCGCCAGCCACATACACCAGAGCTAGCGGGTTCAAATCCAGCCCTAGCCTGCCAGATAACAATGACAACTATAAACAAAAAATAGCCAGCGTTGTGGCGGATGCCTATAGTCCCACTACTTGGGAGGCTGAGGCAAGAGAATTGCTTAAGCCCAAGAGTTGGAGGTTGCTGTGAGCTGTGATGCCACGGCAGCTTGAGGCTCTGTCTCAAAAAAAAAAAGAAGGCTCAGTGCCTGTGGCTCCACGGGCTAAGGCGCCAGCCATGTACACCTGAGCTGGCGGGTTCGAATCCAGCCTGGGCCCGCCAAACAATGACGGCTGCAACAAAAAAATGGCTGGGCATTGTGGTGGGCGCCTGTGGTCCCAGCTACTTGGGAGGCGGAGGCAGGAGACTCGCTTGAGCCCAGGAGTTGGAGGTTACTGTGAGCTGTGACGCCATGGCACTCTATCCAGGGTGACAGTTTGAGGCTCTGTCTCAAAAAAAAAAAAAAAAGAAAGAAAAAAAAGAAAAGAAAACCAACACAGACATATTTTGAGATGGAGAGTTAGATGATGGCACTCACCTCACGTTTCTCAGAAATATAGGCAGAAAGGTGAGTGTGTTTCTAGAGAGGTGACTTGTTACTGACAAGGTGGTAGCTATGATGGGAAGTGAAAAGGAATAGGTCAGAGGACTGGGTGGTGGTTGTGAGGATCTCGCCAAAGTTAAGTAGCCTGAGTTGGTTGCAGACCATATCAGATGGAAACTCTTGTATGAACACAGAAAGAGGGATATAGTTGGCCAAGGATGACCAAGTGACTTGACTTGGAGGCATGAGGAGGAGTCAGCAATGTGCAAGATGTGTGGGTTGGTAAGTGCAGTATTACCTGGCTAACCACAGACCTCCCAGCTAGAACATGTACCAAAAAGAGCCTGGGTATACATTCTGGCTGGGGACCAGTGGTGCCGCAGTAGTGCCAGTGGGGATGAGAGAATGCTGGGGGAGTCTTTGGACTGAGTAGCACCACCATGGAGTCAGCAAGGTCATTAGATTGGAAAAGGCAGGCCATGAGCTCAGGCCATCAGATATATCATAGTGATGGGTGTTGAGTTTGCTGAAGATCGTGGCCAGGGATGAAGCTGATAAGAAAGGTCTGAGCCCAGATCCAAGGGCTTAGTGGTCCGACAGCCAACATTTATCCTCTTGGCTAGAGGCTCATCTAACCCACTCGGTGTTTTTACTTGCAGAACAGCGTGCTGCACTCCAGCTGCTCAGCCTCCCAGATCCTCTCCCTGTCTCCTGGGCACAGGCAGGATAGGCTGGAGGACACCCCCTCGGGTCCTCACACCTACTTCTTTGCCCCTCCCTGCCGGCAGCAAAAGTGAACCAAAGGAGCCCCAGAGGCAGGGCTCAGAGCCGCACTCAGCAGAGAGGGGATGGCTCATCCTATCCGTGTGCATGCCTTCCCCACTCCCTCTTTTTGATGTAGACATTTAAACTAACTTTCTTTCTTCCCTTCTGCACAGTACTTTCTTTCTTTCTTTGTTTTTTTTTTTTGCAGTTTTTTGGCCGGGGCTGGGTTTGAACCCACTACCTCCAGCATATGGGGCTGGCGCCCTACTCCTTTGAGCCACAGGCGCCGCCCCTGCACAGTACTTTCTAAGGCGGGTGTGTACAAGTGCCTGTGTGTCTGTGCCTATATCTGTGATTTGCAGATTTGCATATACCAGATCAAATGGGTTTGCTTCCCTTTTTTTGGAGAGAGAATCTCTCTTTATCACCCTGGCTAGAGTGCAGTGGCGTGATCATAGCTCACTGCAACCTCAAATTCCTGGACTCAAGCTATCCACCTGCCTCAGCCTCCACAGTAGCTGAAACTACAGGTACCTACCACCATACCCAGCTAATTTTTCTATATTTTATAGAGATGGGTCTCATTTTTAGGCTGGTCTTGACCTCCTGAGCTCAAGGAAACCTCCTGCCTCAACCTCCCAGAGTGCTAGGATTACAGGAGTCAGCCACTAGGCCTGACCATATCTGCTTTCTTGACCAGTATTCACAGTTTAAAAACAAAAACACTTATTTATGTTGGAAATCATTTCTCAGCGGTCTTGTACATCTTTCAGCAGTAATCACATTACAGCAATGTGACCTTCCGTAGCTCCCCCAGGCAGAGTCAGTCTCTCCAGCCTCTGCCCTCCCTCAGCACCCTGTCTTTGCTTCGGTTGTTATGGCATTTAACCAGGTTGTGTTGGGATTTATCTGTTTATATGTATGAGAGTCTCCTGCTCACTAGAATTTGCAGTCCTCTAGAGCAGAGATCATGTTGCATTTATCTTTATAAGTCCAGCATTTAGTACAGGTCCTGAAAAATAGGTACTCAGTAATGTCTGCCAGATGGATGAATGTTTAAACAGACCTTCCAGGGGGTTAAATGCAGTATTAAAGTGGTTTAATCATGCCAATATATATTACAGTATTACATGTGTTGAGCACTCACCATACCTGGGCACTGTTCTGGGCTCACTACAGGTTGTGCTTTATTGGATCCTCTCCACAGACCTGTAAGTGGGTACAATCATCGTTCCCCTTTTAGAGACAGGGAGATGAAAATTTAGAGAGGAAAAATTAAATGATTTTCCCAAGGTCACAAAGGTAAACTGATATTTGAACTTGGTCTAAACCCACTCTTAGAACCACTCTTTTTGTTTTGAGGCAGGGTCTCTGTCACCCAGGCTGGAGTGCAGTACACAGTTATAGGTCACTGTCACCTCAAACTCCTGGGCTTAAGGGATCCTCTTGCCTCAAGCTCCCAAGGAGCAGGGAGTACAGGCACGTGCCAGCACATGTGGCTTTTTTTTTTGAGAATCTTGCTTTGCCAGCCCAGCTGTGGTATAGTAGCATCATCATAGCTCACAGCAATCTCAAGCTCCTGGGCTCAAGCAATCCTTCTGTCTCAGCCTTCTGAGTGACTGGGACTACAGGCATGTGCCACTAAGTCTGGCCAAATTTTCTAGTTTTTTTGTAGTGATGGTGTCTTGCTCTTGCTCAGGCTGGTCTCAAACTCCTGACCTCAAGCAATTCTCCTGCCTTGACCGCTCAGAGTGGTAGGATTACAAGATTACAGGCATGAGCCACTGCACATGGCCTAAAATATTGTTTTTAAAGATATACTTTATGCAACATTTTTTAATTTATTTTTCTAAGTAAAAATATTGTTTCCATGAATTATGTTACCTGAATGCCAAGTATATCCAGTGCATGCTAAACAGAAATCACAGGGAAACCTGGCATGGATTTAGAATGGAAACAGAGCAATTATGTAGAGAAGAAAAGAGCTTTTTGTTTTTGAGAATTGTGTATTTATATTAATTTAAGAAAGATTATGATTTAATTACTTATAATTTGAAACTAATCATATTTTTATTTATACTCATTAATAAATAGCATTTTAAGCTTCTTATTCGAAAAAATAATTTGTTAAATTCTACAAATGAATATTATTGTTTAGATATTACCTTTTTCTAAATAAAGCATCTAATACATCGAAACTGTTCTGTGTTAAGTGAATTAGTTACACTTTCACTGGGATCGGAGTAGAGCCTATACTTGAGATGTTAAATCACTTGAACTTACATTATTCATTATTTAACTAACTGAATAGGAAAATGATTTGATATTGGTCACCTCGAGTTTCATGAATGTTCAACATGTCGCAGTTCTGTCCAATAGAACTTTCTGCAATTATGGAAATGTTGATGTCTACACTGTCCGGTAGAGTAGCCACATATAGCCCCTGAGCACTGGAAATGTGACTAGTGCAACTGAGGAACTGAATGTTTTTTATTTTAATTAATTTAAAATTAAATCTAGGCTGTGTGTGGTGGCTCATGCCTACCTCTAATCCCAGCACTCTGGGAGGCTGGGGCAGAAGAATTGCTTGAGCTCAGGAGTACCAGCCCAGCCTGAACAAGAGCAAGACCTCGTCTCTAAAAATAGCCAGGCCTTGTGGTGGGCTCCTGTAGTCCCAGCTACTTGGGAGGTTGAGGCAAGAAAATCACTTGAACCCAAGAATTTGAGGTTGCTGTGACCTGTGAGCTATGACACCACGGCACTCTACCAAGGTGACAAACTGAGACTGTCTCAAAAAATAAAGAAGCAAATTGATTATGTTAAATTAAATCCAAACAGAGAGAGTGACCACAGTATTAGATTGTACAAGAACTCCAAAGGAATCACCCACAGGACCTGACAGATACTAGCTGAACAGTCATTTAATTCGCTTTTCCCTTTTTCTCTCTCCTGGGCCCAGTTCTCCTCAGGATCTGGTTATTTGGTATATGACAAAAGCAGAGACGTGAGACCAAATAAAGTAAAATAAAATAAAAATCCTGTCCTCTCTTCTTAGCACTACCAATATACGTTAACACCCTTTCCCTGTACGTCTCCAACAAAAGAAATGCCAAAGATCTCCTAGTTCTCCTCCAAGGAAGCTCTACCCTACTGTCCCGGGAGTGACACCCACCCTGCGCTCATGCGGCCCTTCTCTCTCTCAGGAGACCCTCAGGGCCAGGGCCACTTTCATGGGGCAGTGGGCTGACAACGTTTTCAGTTTGACAACTAGTTATTGGTATAATCAGGGTTTTTTTTTTTTCTCTTCTTAAACTAATTTTCATCTTATGTGTTTTCCTAGAAAACTTTCCATTTCATTAATAATTTTTTTGTTTTTAAGAGACAAGAGTCTCACTTTGTCGCCCTCCAACTCCTGGGTTTAGGCGATTCTCTTGCCTCAGCCTCCTGAGTAGCTGGGACTACAGGCGCCCACCACAATGCCTGGCTATTTTTTTATTGCAGTTTGGCCGGGGCTGGGTTCGAACCCACCACCCTTGGTATACAGGGCTGGCACCCTACTCACTGAGCCACAGGCACCGCCCTCCCTTTCATTATTTTGATGATATTTGCATAGTGTCAGATAGTATTCTCTTAATCTCCTTAAAATCTCTTCTTGGCGATTGTATTTTCGTTATCATCACTATATTTGTCTTTGTTCTTTGCTTTTTAAAATCAGACTTGCCTGAGATCACTTGGATATTTTTATCAGTTCTACTGTCTTCCTAATTTTGGAGTTTCTGCTCTGGTCTTTTATTGATTCCTTTCCCCCTGCTTTTCTTGGGTTTATTTCAGTATATCTCCTAAAGTTAATGCTTAGTTCAATATCTTTATCCTTTCTTTTTTAATAAGAAAATATTTAAAAGCATTTAAAATATGAATATAAATATAGGATCTGTCACACTACATGTTTTGATATGTACTCTTCCCATTGTTATTTGTGTCTGAATAGTATCCAATTTTACTATTCCTATTTGAGCCAAGAGTTTTTTCAGGGGTGTGTGTGTGTGTATATGTACATATTTTTTAAGATGTAGCGTCTTGCTCTCCTGCCCAGGCTGGAGTACAATGGCTATTCATAGGTGCAATCATAGCATACTATAGCCGCCAAACTCCTGGGCTCAAGAGATCCTCCTGCCTTAGCCTCCCAAGCAACTTGAACTATAAGCACATGCTACTGTGGCCAGCCCAGATATGTATTTTTTAATTTTCAACTTTTTAAATCCTTTTGATAATAATTCTTTAGTTGCATTGCTAAAAAAAAAAAAAAAAAAAATGACCTGTACAGGCTAGGAGTAGTGGCTCCCACCTGTAATCCTAGCACTTTGGGAAGCTAAGACAAGGTCGCTTGAGGTCAGGCATTGAACCTTTATAAAAGGTTGCAGTGGCATCATCATAGCTCACTACAACCTCAAACTCCTGGCCTCAAGCAATCCTTCTGCCTCAGCTTCCTGAACAGTTAGGATGAAAGACAAGTACCCCCATGCCAGGGGGTACTTACATTTTTCTCCCGTACATTTTTTTGTGGAGATAGGATTTTGCTGTGTGGTCTAAGGTGTTCTCAAACTCCTGAGCTCAAACGATCCTCCTGCTTCAGCCTCCCAAAGTGCTAGTATTACAGGGGTGAGCCACCGCAACCACCCTATAATAGTTTTAATTGCATGTTATTATTCATTATATAAATGTTTATAGTTTTCATATTTTGAGGATGAATGGTTCTATATCCATCTATGTAAAGTAACATTTTCATTTGATGACTTTTTCTCCTAAGTTCTACTTTTGAATTTATTATTCCCTAACCATTTTCTTTTAGTCCCAACTTACCAAGAATGTTTATTATTTTGCCTTTCTTTTCTTATTATTTTTAAGTGATATTTAATATATGTCTCTTGCAGCTAGTTGGATTTCATTTATTTATTTATTTTAATTTTTTTTTTTTTGAGACAGAGCCTCAAGCTATCACCCTGGATAGAGTGCTGTGGCATCACAGCTCACAGCAACCTCCAATTCCTGGGCTCGAGCGAGTCTCCTGCCTCTGCCTCCCAAGTAGCTGGGACTACAGGAGCCC
>CAUYRH010010742.1:0-23372 GCA_963574655.1 Perodicticus potto | reverse complement strand
GTTAACATTTGTGTCCAAGTATTCATGTAGACACATGTTTTCTTTTTTTTTTTGAGACAGAGCCTCAAGCTGTCACCCTGGGTAGAGTGCCGTGACATCACAGCTCACAGCAACCTCCAACTCCTGGGCTCAAGCGAGTCTCCTGCCTCTGCCTCCCAAGCAGCTGGGACTACAGGCGCCCGCCACAACGCCCGGCCATTTTTTGGTTGCAGCCATCGTTGTTTGGCAGGTCCAGGCTGCATTCGAACCCGCCAGCTCAGGTGTACATGGCTGGCGCCCTAGCCTGTTGAGCCACAGGCACCGAGCCTAGACACGTGTTTTCATTTCTCTTGGGTCTACTTCTCAGGAGTGGAATTGCTAGGCCATATGCAAACTCTGTGTTGAACATTTTGAGAAACTGCCCGCTGCTCCCCAGAGCAGCTACAGCACCTTCCATTCCCAGCAGCATCACACGAGGATTCTCACTTCTCCAGCAGTAATTTCTTGGCAGCGTCTAATATCTAGTGAGGGTTCACATTCCCTCACCTCTTGCACAAGTGCTCTTTTACAGTTGGTTAGTTCCCATCAGGATCTGAACAAGCTCCTGCATTGCAATTGGTTTATATGTGCCTTAGTTCTTTTACCTTACCACCTAATGACTGGAAGCCCTTGGTCTCTTAGTCTCACCTACTTCTGTACTTCCCCCGTGTGTCTCCTACTTTTCCATCCCTTTGCTATTTATTTGTTAAGAAAATTTGTTCTGAGGAATTTCTGACATTTTGATTTAGCTGCTTACATCCTTGTGGTGTAATTTCCCTGTACAGGCAGTCCCTGAGTTATGAATGAAATAGCTTCTGTAGGTTTGTTCTTAAGTTGAATTTGTGCATAAATTGGAACAGGTACACTTACCTATTACCTGTAATAGCCTCTACTCATAAGTGTAAGTCATACATAATCTGCTTATAATTTGGGGACTGCCTGAATTTCCCACTAACAAGTAGTTAAATCTAGATATCTAATCACACATAGAGTTGATATTTCTGGAAGAATGACTTCATAAATGGTGCCACCTACTTCCTGTTTTCTTCATATCAGTAGGCCCATGTCTTAAGTCAGCTTGGGGTGTCATAACAAAATAGTACAGGTGACTTCTGGAGTCTAGGAAGTCCAGATCAATCAAGGTGCCAGTGATCTGGTTTCTGGTGAGGGCTCCTCCTGACTTGTAAAGAGCTGCCTTCTCCCTAAGTGTCGGTGGGGGCATCGGGCTGAGGTGAGGGGGATATCTCTTTCCCCTCTTCTTATAAGGCCACTCATCCCAATCCCATCATGAAAGTCCCATCCTCGTGATCTAACCCAACCCTAATTTCCTCTTAAAGGCTTTATCTCCAAGTAACATTACATGGAGGTTAGGGCTACAACATAAAAATTTGGGAGAGACCCAGACATTCATAGAGGCTCATAATTTTTTGTCTCTTGTTATGATGTAAGATTGATTATTGGGGCTTGGCACCTGTAGCTCAAGCGGCTAAGGCGTCAGCCACATACATTGGATCTGGAGGGTTCAAATCCAGCCCAGGCCTGCCAAACAACAATGATGGCTGCAACCAAAAAATAGCTGGGCGTCGTGGCAAGCACCTGTAGTCCCAGCCACTTGGGAGGCAGAGACAGGAGAATCGCTTGAGCCCAGGAGTTGGAGGTTGCCGTGAGCTGTGATGCCACAGCACTCTTATCTAGGGTGACAGCTTGAGGCTCTGTCTCAAAGAAAATAAATAAATAAATAAATGAATAAATAAATAAATGTTTGTGGAGATAGGGTCTCACTGTGTTGCCCAGGCTAGTCTCAAACTCCTGGCCTCAAACAGTCCTCCCTCAGTCTCCCAAAGTGCTGGGATTACGGGTGTGAGCCAGTGCACCTGGCCACTTTTTACATATTTTTTATTCCGTCTCCTTCAGCAGGAGATTATTTGTCTTGCTCCCCGCTCTTCCTAGATTTAAGACGATGAATTTGCTTGGGCTTTTTTCTTCTAACAGGTTGGTCAGGCCAAAGATGAGCTGTTGACCAGTCAGCTGATTGACCACCTCATGGGAGAAAGTGACGGCATGCCCAAGGTACGCGGACGTTTGCTACGCTTAGATCTTCATATCTTAGTTGTGATTTTATTCCGCCCTGTTTTCTACATATCACACTTTTATAGCAGACTTGTAAAATTGTATCTTAGAAAGTAGCCGTAGTGCTCGCTTCCGCAGCACATGTACTAAACTTGGAACGATGCGGAGAAGATGAGCATGGCCCTGCGCAGGGACGACACGCACATTCGTGAAGCATTCCATATTTTTGAACAATACTTGGTCATGTTAAAAAAAAAAAAAAAAAGTAGCTGTAGGTCATCCAGGGGTGAGGATACGAATGGCCTGCTGGATCCTTGAGTGCAGCCTTTTGACGGGGTCCAAATTTTAGAGAACAAATCCTTTTTGCGCTTAGAAGGTAACATAGATATTCACTCTTCTGAGTGAACCTTGCCACCTGTGAGACGCCACGCCCCTCAGATAACAATCCACCAATAATTTATCTCGTGTTATGGTTTGTTTATCCTAGGAATTATGAAGAGTGATCGTAGGAACTGTGACTTAGCACTGATTTCCAAAAATCAGAGTATGCTTTGTTTATATGTCTAAAATGATGAAAATTAACACAAATCATCTTAGGCATAAAAGTAACTCACTTTAATTATAATGTAGAAACTCATCATTAAGGGTATATACACAAAATGCCTGACTCAGTGGCTTCCTACAGAACTCAGCCTTCTCTTGAGTCCTGGGAGAGACTCACCTTTGAGAATTCCTCCAGATTTGTTCCTTCCCTCTATGTTCAAGGAGCTTGGGTTGGGACGAACTTGGGTCACTGGTTTGAAGAGAGGGTGGTAGAACAAGGACAGAATGTCCGAGCTGGACAGGATTGTAGCAGTCCTGAGCCCGTTTCCTTTCTCTGACAGATAAAGCCACGGAGACCCAGAAAGAGTTATTTATCTTGGCAAAGGACACAGACCTTGAACTGTGCCGTCCACCTCCTGTTATCTCCGATTATTGTAATAATCTGGAAGCCATCAAATACATGAAATTGTCTAGAGTTGGAATAAGCATGGAAAATGGTCAAAGGCCAAGAAAATTTTATAGACCAGAGAAAAGTTTTATAGGTATAAAATGTTTAGATATTTTGCAACGTTGGTACATTACCTAAGATTGTGTTGTGTTTCCAAACACATGAGAGAGACAGTGGAGCAGGATCAGGAATGCGGACTCGCATCCTGTGGTTCAGATCCTGCCTCTGCCACTCCCTGCTGGGTCTCAGTTTATCAGCAAGGAAGTTAGGGTAAGAGTGCCTTCCTCCTGAGGTGGGTCTGAGGACTTAAATGAGCTGGTGTTAAGTACTTAGCACACTCCCTGGCTACCATATTAAACTAGGAACAAATACTTGATAAATACACTGATTCATCATTCATTGGCTTTTGTTTTTTCCTTTTTCCTTCTTCTTTCTTGAAGAGACAGAGCCTTGCTTTGTCACCCAGGCTGGAGTTCAGTGGTGCCATCAGAGCTCACAGGAATTTCACTTCTTGGGCTCAGGTGATCCTCTTGCCTCAGCTTCCCAAACAGCTGAGACTACATCACCATCTCTGGCTAATTTTTCTTATTTTTTTGTAGAGATGGGGTGTTGCTCTTTTGCCCAGGCTGCTCTCAAACTCCTGGGATCCTTCTGCTTTCCCCTTCGAAAGTACTGGGATTACAAGCATGAGTCACTCACTGTACCCTGCCCCGTTATTGGATTTTTAAAATCAGTATCGGCTGGACACGGTGGCTCATACCTATAATCCCAGCACTTGGGAGGCTGAGGCAGGTGGATTGCCTGAGCTAACAGGTTCAAGACCAGCCTGAGCCAGAGAGAGACCCCCGTCTCTAACAAAATAGCTGGGCATTGTGGCAGGTGCCTGTAGTCCCTGCTACTTGGGCGGCTGAGGCAAGAGAATTGCTTAAGCGCAGGAGTTTGAGGTTGCTATGAATTATGAAGCTGCGGCACTCTACCGAGGGCAACAAAGTGAAATTCTTGTCTTGAAAAAAAATAAAAATAAATAAATAGGGCGGCACCTCTGGCTCAGTGAGTAGGGCACCAGCCCCATATACCAAGGGTGGTAGGGTCAAACCAGGCCCCGGCCAAACTGCAACAAAAATATAGCCAGGCATTGCGGCAGGTTCCTGTAGTCCCAGCTACTGGGGAGGTTGAGGCAAGAGAATCTCCTAAGCCCAGGAGTTGGAGATTGCTATGATCTATGATGCCACAGCACTCTACCCAGGGCGACAAAGTGAGACTCTGTCTCTAAAAAAAAAAAATAATAAATAAAAATAAATAAATAATAAAATCAGTATGAACTTTAAGTTACTGGGAGATGAGCGTGGTTCTAACTGAAATACAACATTCTAGGTGTTTCTCTTAGCTAATGAAGAAAATGATCTTTCTCTAATGGTTTGTATGTCAGGATGCCAAATACCTGTTCCGCTTGTACATGGCTCTGAAACAATACCGAGAAGCTGCCCGGACGGCCATTATCATCGCCAGAGAAGAGCAGTCTTCAGGTGGGTCTGTGATATGGATGTATTTCTCCCCAGACAAGTAGTGCAGGCAGGCCACAACCCTGCTTCTGCCTCAGAAAGAGTAGCCAGTTTCTACCATAGGCTTACTTTTAACCTGGAAGACTAGAAGATGGCTGTCTCAAGATTTCTGAGGAGTCAGGTGATCCACCAGCACAGGAGGCTAATGACTCACTCACACTGTCCCTGCTCCTCCGCACGTCCTCAGAGCTGCTGTCCCTGGGACAGCGTGTCCTCTGACCCCTGCAACTCACAGTGTTTTCTTTCCATTCCATATATTTGGCCCTAACAATGTAAAGAGAATTAGAAGATGGAAGACAATTTTAGACAAGCACAGGGAAAAAAAAGAAAAGAATCTTTATTTAAGGAAGGATGGAAGATAATTATGTGGTGCCATTATGGACCTCATTCTGTTTTTTTGAGTCCCTGGGTAGAGTGTCGTGGTGTCACAGCTCACAGCAACCTCAAACTCTTGGGCTTAAGCGATTGCCTCAGGCTCCCAAGTAGCTGGGACTACAGGCGCCCGCCACAACGTCCGGCTATTTTGTTGTTGCTGTTGCGGTTACCATTGCTTTAGCTGGCCTAGGCCAGGTTCAAACCCGTCAGCCTTGATGTGTGCGGCGGGTGCCCCACCCACTGAGCATCCACAGTGGGCACAGGAAGAGGGGCGGGTAGACCCAGAACTGCACAGCCCAGTGTCCCTGGAGCGGGTGCCCTGAGGAGGAGGAAGACGTCTGAGAGGACACCACCCACCAGTTTTTTATGGCCAACTGGCTTTGTGTCTGTAGCATCAATTAAAATAGGAAACACTGCTGAGTTACACTATGTAAGAAATGAAGCCAGCGTTGCTAGTAACAGTCAACACATTCTACCTGTACGATGAGGGTCCATAGAACATCCTCAGATTTCAGCTTTTACAATAATGTCATTTTACACCTTTTTCTTAAGGAAACTATCGGAATGCACATGACGTCCTCTTCAGTATGTACTCAGAGCTCAGATCCCAGAAGATCAAAATCCCCTCGGAGATGGCCACCAACCTCATGATTCTGCACAGTTATGTCCTAGTGAAGGTGAGGCGCTGAGTGACAGGGGCACAGGGGGATTTCCTCCAGGCCTATGTCTATCAGGTTAGAGAGATTTTCCCAGATCTCCCGATGGCAGCGGTTCTCAACCCGGGGTCTCGACCCACAGGAGCTGTATTAAAGGGCCGCGGCTGCTCTATGGTTAAATGACAAAAGTGAGACACAAGACAATTCCACAATGTGTGCTTTTTACGTATAAGAAGATGAAAAAGCAAGAATGAGTATCTGCCTGTTGCAAATAAAATCAGCAGCATACTGAAGAGACTAGCAAAAGTGGATTCCAAAAGGGAAGGGAAGATGGCAGGAGAGACATGGTGCCAGAGGTGGGGACGTGGCGGGGCACAGGCGGACTCCAGCATGTATTCGTTTACGTGAAAGAACTTCTTTCCACATGAATGCTCAGTTGGTTCTCTGGTCAGTCTATGAGAGCTTGTTTCACTTTGAAGGTGCCTAGCATGAAGTAGACATGTTATGAATGATTTCCATCCTAATTGCTATCAACATCAGCACTGTCCAGTAGAAATCTCTGCAGTGATGGGACTGCATCTGTGCTGCCCAATATGGCAGCTACTAAAGGCAACTAGTGCAACTGATAAACTACATTTTTTTTTTTTTTGAGACAGTTTCACTATGTCACCTTTGGTAGAGTGCTGAGGCATCACAGCTCACAGCAACCTCAAACTCTTGGGCTTAAGCGATTCTCTGAGCTACAGGCGCTGAGCTGATAAAGTGTATTTTTAATGTTAGATGATTTTGATTTTTAAATTTCAATAGCCACACGTGACTAATGACGACCAAACTGGACCACACAAGTCTCTTGACACTGATTATAAGGGAAATGTGTTTAGAATTCCAGCTTGCAACCCCCAGATGTACATTTTCCTTCAGAAAAGCAGAAGAGTCCTTCCATAAAGACAGGGGCTGAAAGGAGGAGGTGGTCTTTCTCAGCTTCAGGCATGAGTAATGATGTCATGGTCCCAGGGTGAAGCACTGAATCCAGCCAATGGAGGCGTTAGGAGTGGAAGGAGCAACAGAAACATGGCGAGGAGCCTTCCTGTAAGAAGCCCTCCTAGAGCAGGGCTTTCTACCGCCTGAAGCCACAGAGTTGCTTCTTGAGGCCTTTCTTTTTCCTCTGACCCCCAGGGTTGGCCCACTACTTCTGTTCCAACCAGACATCCTCCCCACTCCTGTTAAAGCACAAGCACCCTTGTGACTTGCTCTAATGTCTTAACGCAGCATCAAGCACTTCCCAGATTGTCTAAGACTTAACTGCTTGTACTTTCAGAAGGGAAGCTATATGACTATTAAATCAGAAAAAAATTGGTGCAAAAATATTGCAGGCATCTTTTTTTTTTTTTTGAGACAGAGCCTCAAGCTGTCACCCTGGATAGAGTGCTGTGGCATCACAGCTCACAGCAACCTCCAAATCCTGGGCTCAAGTGAGTCTCTTGCCTCCACCTCCCAAGTAGCTGGGACTATAGGTGCCCGCCACAACGCCCGGCCTTTTTTTCTTTTCTTTTTTTTTTTTTTGGTTGCAGCGTCATTGTTGTTTGGTGGACCCAGGCTGAATTCGAACCCGCCAGCTGAGGTGTACGTGGCTGGCGCCTTAGCCCGTTGAGCCACAGGCGCCGAGCCTATTGCAGGCATCTTTAACACAAAGGGCTAAAGAAAAATGTGTTCACATTTCAGGGCAAATTCAGACTAGGCTCTGGGGGAGACAGGGACTTGGCTAAAGGATGACCCAGGACCTTTGGGCATGGATGGCTGGGCTGGGCAGTGCTGAGGCCCAGAGTGTCGGCAGACGGTGGGGGTGCTGAGCAGCAGACGCCCGCCCCTTCCCCTGCTCTGGATCCAGTTAGTGTTTGTTCATCAGGCAGCAGCACTCAGTGAGTTGGCCCGTCGTCCATCTGCATGGACTGGTCCCTGGGAGTTACTGTAGATTCACCCTTCACTTTCCCACCAAGTGGTGTCAACTCGGACTCCTCATCTGTGAGCTGCTCTCCAGCTCCACTGCCCACCTCTGTGGGTCCCCTCACCTCACACCAGGCTGACTCCCTGCCCACTCTCCAGGCTCACACCCTCCTTGTAGCCCTGGCCCCACCCGTGCTCGCCTCATCCTAGGCCCTCCCCTCTTGTTACCTCTGGCGCCCTCTTCCTTTAACACCTCTTTCTCTTTCTGTCTAACTCCTGACTGACTCAACTTTGACTTCTCACGATAACTTGGTGAAGTTGGTATTATCAGTCCCCCAGTTATGCCCACTAAGAGGTGGACCAGGGATCTGAGCTCACATCCAGTGGTGTAGGGCAAAGTGAAAAGCAGAGCACAGAGCCCTGGTGCTGGGCAGCAACTGGGAAGAAAGAGAAATAAGGGAGAAATCTCTGGGCATCCACCAAGAAGGCTGTGTGGATCTCATGATGACCCTGGGCCAATCAAGGAGTTATTTGGGGGAACAAAGCATGAACTGAGTTGATGAAAGTCTGTAAGAAGAGTAAAATATGTCATTTATTTCAGATTCATGTTAAAAATGGAGATCATATGAAAGGGGCACGCATGCTCATTCGGGTGGCCAACAACATTAGCAAATTTCCATCACGTAAGTACTGTCTAAAGAGCGCTCCCTACCCGGGTACATTTGGCATCAGCACAGCATTGTGAGACTCAGTAACTCCACAGCCACTGTTCTGAGCTCTCTGCATATAATCCTCACAGCAACCTCATGGTGGGCCTGAAGACACCCCCAAGTTCAGTGGTCCTTCACTAGGAGGACTCCTAACACTCACATCCCTCCAGGGCACAGCACAAGCTTCTGAGAGTCCCTTCCTGGTGGAGACACCCTGGATACACATTCAGCAAATCTTCCAGGAGGGACTTGGCAACATGGCTGAACTGGTGGACAGGGCTCATTAGAGATTCGGTTTTTACTGGGGGCTGGTCATGTAGGCACCCTCTGCCTGGCATGTACCCAGTTTCCCAGAGAGCAGCAGGTATTCAGCAGGGTAAATGGGCTAACATGCAGAGAGCTCCGAACAGCGGCTTGTGGAGTTAGTGAGACAAATGCCGTGCTGATGTCAAATGATCAGTTCTGAAAATGGTGGGAACCCTCCCCAAATCCAAGTTCCCAGATGCAAACCAAGGGCAGCTGCTGAGCAGGCCTTCCCAAGGGTAACAAGTCTCAAGCCTGCACACATGATTACTGTTGTTACTTTCCCTGTTATGGATAAGCCAAGTGGGGCAAAAGAAATGAAGTAACCTTTGCCCCAAGTCACACTGTCAGCCAAAAAAGTCTAGCTCTGTATTCTCAATGACAGTAGGTAATGCTTCGGAAAAGAGCCCCATTATTCTAAAAGACACACACTTACATCATTCTCAGATGATTAGATTTTGTCACATTATGATGGACCAGCAAAGTTTTTCTGTGAAGGGTCAGAGTTTTGGGCATTGTGGGCCACATGGTCTCCGTCACAGCTGTTCAATTCTGCCACTCTGTCATGAATAATACATAAATGAACGAACATAACTGTGTTCCAACAGAACTTTATTTTTGGACACAAATCTGAACTTAGTATAAATTTAACATGTCACAAAATTCTATTTTGATTTTTTTTTTCCAACCATGTAAAAATCATTCTTAGCTTACAGGCCTAACGAAAAGTCAAAGGACCAGATTTGGCCCATGGGTTAACAATTTGCAATCCCTAGCAATCCCTTTTTTGTTACATGAAAAACACTTTCAAATAATTGTATGCCATTCAAAGGGTGGGAGAATATGAGCACTCTCAGGCCTCATGATGGCAGTGGGAATGGAAATCAGTATGGCCTCTCCAGAAAGCAGGGGGTTTTTTGGTGATAAAAATTTTTTCGGAGGTCATGTTCTTTGAGCCGGTGATTCTGTCTGTCCTTAAAGAATTAGATGCATGCAGAGAGGCTGATACGTAAGGTAATTAATCTCCCTATCCCATTTATCAGCAGTCTGTCAAATGCAAAATGCATCACAGAGGTGTGGAAAGATACTCACAGGAGCGTTGCCTCCAGCAGTGCAGGCCCCAGTGTTACAGGCAGTATTGGAATAATCAAGGCAAAGACATTGGACAGGCAATTTGCCTGACCGCACTGCTGTGCCATTTCCTCATTAAACAGACTGCATCTGGTTCTTTACAGAGAAAGCAGAGTTCAGACAGATGTGACCCTGTGTTCCTACTGAACCAGACCTGGCGTCGTGCCCCCCCACTGAGACTCTTTCTGCTCTCGCATTTGTCTCGCAGACATTGTGCCCATCTTGACGTCCACTGTGATCGAGTGCCACAGGGCAGGCCTGAAGAACTCCGCTTTCAGCTTTGCAGCTATGTTGATGAGGCCTGAATACCGCAACAAGATAGATGCCAAATACAAAAAGAAGATTGAGGCGATGGTCAGGTAGGCAGAGACAGCCCTTTCTGCCTGCTCAGCACATTTCTCCAAGATGGCTTTCAAAGCTGCTACTGTGCAGTGAGAAAATGGGTGGGGTAGCGATTAGGGTCCTATTCAGCTACAAGCGGCAGAAAACCTGACAGTGGCTTGACCAAGCCACTATTTGATTCAGACATAAGGAGTCAACATCCAGGGCTGATGCCACTGTGTCATGATGCCACCGAGCACAGATCCGTCTTCCACCGTTGCCATCCATAACATAGATGGCTCCTCCTCAATCACAAGACATCTGCTCCATCTCCGGACACTACACCACCATTCAAGGCAGGAAGAAGGAGGGAAATTAAAGATGGAAAGAGTCCTTGTCTTTTTATTCAGGAAGGCACCCTCCCCAGGACTTCCATTTTCACCTCTGTGGCCAGTACTTTGCCACACAATACTTCTAGCTGCAAAGTGGAAACAAAGTTCTGTTGGCAAGGAAGGAGGAGAGAATGGCTGTTAGGTAGCCAGCAAACGCTGTCTGCCACCAAGGGATGAATAAGATAAACATCTCAGCAGAAGAGCCTTCAGATCAGAGAGTTCCCTGTCCACAGGCTGTGCAGCTCCAAAGAACACAGGCATGTCCTCCCTTCAGAAAGCAGTAAGTGCCCTGGTTTTCTAAAGGAAAACTAGGAAAAATTAGAACTAGCATTTATAAAAATCGCAATTTTAGTAATTTTAAACTATCATTCATTCATAGTAGTTTGATTACATTTGGGATTTCCTATTAGTCACGTTATACCCCGGACACCCAGGTGTCTGAATCTTGATCTAGACCTTAACCAAGAGAGATGACTGAATTGGCAATGGCAAACAAAAGCAAATAACACTATTAACTGGCTCCAGACCAACCCTCATGGCAGAGAACCTGAAGCCGGATAGGACTACATGAACATTCTTTTCCATGTATGTATATATTTATTTATTTAAACTTTTTAAGAGATAGTGCTCACTCTATCTCTATTGCCCAGGCTAAAGTGCAGTGGCACAACTACAAGTCACTGCAACCTAAACTCCCGGAATCAAGCGATCCTCCTGCTTCAGCCTCCTGCACAGCTCGGCTGAACTCCAGGCACATGCTTCCATTCCCAGCTGATTTTTTATTTTGTAGAGACATGGTCTCACTGTATAAGGGGCTGGTGTCGAACTCCTGGCCTCAAGCAATCCTCCTGCTTCAGCCTTCCAAAGTGCTGGATTGCAGGCATGAGCCACTGCACACAGCCGAAACACTCCATTTTGTAAGCCTAAGTAAGTTCATTCAGTCTGGCCTAACATACCTGCTAGCATGGAAAATAAGGTGGGGACTAAATCATTAGAAAATGCAAGATCATATTTACAGCTCAGTACCATGCTGTCCTAGACTGTGGCTAGGAAGAGCTGCTAGACCTTCTCTACCCACATGTGAGTAATTTGTAGCTATGTGATACCTGCTCAGATATGGCTCATGGTTACTGTACTGGACGACACAGAACATTTCTACTGCCACAGAAAGTTCTCCTGGACAGCACTTTGCTTTTCTGGTTCAGCTACACAAAACGAAGGGACTGTGGAAAAAAGCAAGCTCAGCACTCCAGTGGCAGTCGAAGAGGAGACAGACCTCCTTGTGTCTTCTGCCATTTCCTATGCTAAGAACTCTGCCTCCCAGACGTGGCCTAATGCCCCACACGCTGACCAGTCCTCGGTCTTCCTCCCTGGAGCTGGATCAAGGGCTGACAGGGAGGTTGTAAGTATCTCCAATCCCAGGTCTAAGCATGAAGAAGTACATATGTCCCATGCTGCTAGTTTCCCAAATATGCTTTCTCTTTGCCACCCACGTTACATGAAATAAAGTTTTTTAAATGCCCTGTAATTCTGCCTCATAGGAGACCTGATACATCCGAGACAGAAGAGGCCACGACTCCGTGTCCATTCTGCGACTTTCTCCTCCCAGAGTGTGAACTCCTCTGTCCTGGATGTAAAAACAACATCCCATACTGCATTGTAACAGTAAGTTTCTTTATCACAGTTTTCCTTTCTTTCCATATATACCTGTGACCCATTTTATTACTTAATGTACATCAATGTTTTTTAAATCTTCAAATTTCCTGCAACGTTTAGCGGATTTCATGGTCAACAAAGTTGAAAGTAATATTCACAGTGTGTAATAAGCTCAGTGAAGGCGCTGCGGGGCACAGACGGTCCTGGGCTCACAGCCTTTTGCTGCCACTTCTTGGCTACATCACCTGGTGCCGTTTGCTTTACCTTGCTAGGTTTCTCTGTAGTGGCCTCGGTAGGCAGTAGTGAGATTACAGACAACATGTATGGAGCCTCAGTGTGATACCTGGCATGCTGGAGCACGTGATGTTATATAGTAGAATAAAAACTACCATTTACACATGATCTATGTGTTTATGATTTAATAAAAAAAAAAACAACTACCATTTATTAAGACCAATTATCAGAAAACTTTAAAATGTCAGATTGTTACTGGGCTAATATAAGTTTTATTTTAAAGGAAAATAAATTCAAGTAATGATGTTACAAAATTGAAGAGTATTTTTCCTTTAAGATGTGATAAGTAAAATCTAGCGTTAGTCTTTTTAATGCCATCTTTCTGGTCAGTTGCCCATGTAAAGTGTCATTAATTTTATAACTTAGAGGTCTGACTTTTCAGGGTAATTCAATTGTAATTGAATAATAGTGGGAGTTTTCAAAATAAGGATGAATTTCACTCTTTACTGTCTCTAGGGTCGACATATGTTGAAAGATGATTGGACGGTGTGTCCCCATTGTGACTTCCCTGCTCTCTACTCAGAATTTAAGATGTGAGTGTCATCTCCCTTGGTTACACAGGTTTATCTAAAAATAGGCCTTTTGTACTCAGCCCTACTATGAAACCAATTTATAGTTTTCATATGAAAGCTATAACCCGGCTCGGCGCCTATGGCTCAATGGGCTAAGGCACCAGCCACGTACACCTGAGCTGGCAGGTTCGAATCCAGCCCAGGCCACCAAACAACGATGACGGCTGCAACCAAAAAATGGCCGGGCGTTGTGGCGGGCGCCTGTAGTCCCAGCTACTTGGGAGGCAGAGGCAAGAGACTCGCTTGAGCCCAGGAATTGGAGGTTGCTGTGAGCTGTGATGCCACAGCACTCTATCCATGGGGATAGCTTGAGGCTTTGTCTCAAAAAAAAAAAAATACAGCAAGTTTTTTTTTTTTTGTAGAGACAAGTCTTACTTTATCGCTCGGTAGAGTGCCATGGCGTCACACAGCTCACAGCAACCTCCAACTCCTGGGCTTAGGCGATTCTCTTGCCTCAGCCTCCTGAGTAGCTGGGACTACAGGTGACCGCCACAATACCCAGCTATTTTTCTGTTTTGCAGTTTGGTTGAGGCTGGGTTTGAACCCGCTACCTTTGGTATATGGGGCCGGTGCCCTACTCGATGAGCCACAGGCACTGCCGAAAAAATACAGCAATTTTTAAAAAGAGAATAATGGAACTTAAAAATAATATTTTTGTGAAAACAGTAGGAAAATGTTTCAGAAATAATGCATGGATACCCAATTGAACATTTTAAATGTTTTTTTTTTTTTGAGACAGAGCCTCAAGCTGTCACCCTGGGTAGAGTGCCGTGGCATCACAGCTCACAGCAACCTCCAATTCCTGGGCTCAAGCAAGTCTCCTGCCTCTGCCTCCCAAATAGCTGCGACTACAGGCGCCCGCCACAACGCCCGGCCATTTTTTGGTTGCATCAGTCATTGTTGTTTGGCGGGCCCGGGCTGGATTCGAACCTGCCAACTCAGGTGTACGTGGCTGGCGCCTTTGCCCGTTGAGCCACAGGCGCCGAGCCTTTAAATGTTTTTAATACAGAGAATCTTGGTTAAACAATCTCATTTTGTTCATAAACTAAAATTTCCACTTACCATTTATGTTTATCGCTGGTAATACAATTGACATTTTTGGTCTTGTGGTCTTGTTATGGGTAGTAGCTGGTAGCAGCAGGTGATCCTACAATTAACAAAGAATAATCTGTTATATATAATAACTAGTTGAGTCCTGAATAGGCCAAATTCAGGATTTCTAAGAGGAACATTTCACTGAGATCATGAAAAATGATAGTTTTTATTTGAACTTGCCTTAGAATTATTCAATCATTCATTAACGTAGACCAGAAGACTACATGTATAACGTTTCTGGGTCTGTTTCCAGTCTGGTTAAAATGACAATGGCTAATTAGATAATGTCAAAAATACTCAATTTATCTGTCCACTAAAAAAGTCATTTTTAAACTTTTTTTTTTTAAAGAAGAGGAATTTTTTCCCCCACAACAAAATTCTTATCCCAATCTGTTGATATATAAAAGAGAGATTTTGAAGCAGGACTAGGGCCTCGAGACTTGTCCACTTAGCCTCCTCTTCTGTCTGCCTCTGAAGGAGCCACAGCATTAAACATTTATTTGTAAGCAACAGGTACATGTAAGAGAAAATGTGCCATTCTTGCCCTTAAAAAGGATATATTTCAGTAGAAGAACTAAAATTATAAATGTGTGTCTGGTACAACTATATAGTCCTAAATATAATATAGCTAACTTTAGATGATCTGTGAGTGACCCAGGTTATCTGAAGTTTCTGGTTTTAAGCCATACACTATTCATAAAATTAAGAATGAGCCAAGAGGAGTCTGGCTTCGGGAAAGGGGAAGTGTAACCATTTTGAAAAATGTATATACAGAGAATGCCAAAAAAATTTACACACATTTTAAGAAAGAAAAGAAGTATATTGAATTCGCAATACTCAAGTTATACCTGACTTCTGTAATTACAAGGGAGCTCAACATGACTTATATTCATCTTTTGTTACTGGTATACACACGTATAGAGTACTACAATTTTAATATAGTTTTTCCCTTTCTTAAAATACGTAAACATTCTTTTGGCACCCTCTGTATATCTGTAGGTATTCCAAAGCTGATTATAAATAACTTATGATATTAATATTACCTACTATTTTCAATAGCTCCTCTTTTTCCTAGCAAAAACCTAAGAATTGTCACGGATCCCTTTTCTTTATCATGACAATGGAGACCATTACTTGTCCATGGTGAATAGATCTTGCTCTGTAAACCTGTATATTGCTCTTACCCTGTGAATCTACCATTCTCTTCCTCAATAAACTTTGTTTCGTGTTTGCAAGAAAAAAAAAAATTGTCACAGAAAAAAGAAAAAAAAGGGCGGCACCTGTGGCCCCACATACCGAAGGTGGTGGGTTCGAACTCGGCCCTGGCCAAACTGCAACAAAAACTAGCTGGGTGTTGTGGCGGACGCCTGTAGTTCCAGCTACTTGGGAGGCTAAGGCAAGAGAATCGCCTAAGCCCAGGAGTTGGAGGTTGCTGTGAGCTGTGACGCCACCGGCACTCTAACCGAGGGTGATTAAAGTGAGACTGTCTTTAAAGAAAAAAAAGTACATTAGCATCTCCATTTAAAATGGAGATAAAACTGAACATAGGTTTAACTGATTTTCCTTTCTTTTCTTGTTCCTCTGTTCGTTGTTTCATCATTCCTTCATCAAACTTGCTTTGTG
The DNA here is from genome assembly GCA_963574655.1 of Perodicticus potto. Taxonomy (NCBI): domain Eukaryota; kingdom Metazoa; phylum Chordata; class Mammalia; order Primates; family Lorisidae; genus Perodicticus; species Perodicticus potto. The sequence goes on along the minus strand of CAUYRH010010742.1, from coordinate 7,659 downwards.
AAAGGACCTATCAAAAAGGACCTATATACAGAATTTGACATAGCTGCGAGTGATAAAAATTTGATACAACTTAGGGGAAAGTCAACATGATTAAGAAATGGAAATATCAGCAAAGCTAAGAAAATAGCATTTTAAAATGTGGGAAACAAATTGAAATTGATACATATGAACAGAACCGTGTAGAAAACATTTCCGGTAACTGCTTGTGCTTTGTGTAATTCAAGGCAACATTTCCATGAGAACATGTTTTTAAAAATAAGGGAGGGGAGGGAAGATGAATAACACTCTGTTAGAATTCCAGCACTGTGGCACGGGAGTTTTGTTTGTTTTTGTTTTATTTTTTTTAAGTGCATTGTTAGACACAGATCACACAATTCTGAGAGTAAGATAACACTATAACCAAGAAAAAACAAAGTTTGCTGATGTTCATGCCATGAAAATTATAAATAGCTTAATTCCTATAATTAAAATACTGTTTCGGGGTCTCTAAATCGAATGCAAAAACAAACCAAAAACTTGCAAGCCCCAAATTAAAGCTATTGTAAAAATAAACATACTCAAATTCCACTGGTCTTGGGTTAAGGTCAGAATCAGACTTAATTCTGAGCTTCCTGCTAACATCTAGATGCCATATTAATTGTTGTTTTTAAACATGGTTTCTGAACATAATGTCTTCCACTTTTTCTCTATAATAAATTTCAAACAAAGTAGTTATTTTTGCAGTTGAAAGCCAAAACATTATTAGTTATGAAAAAGAAGAGTAATTTCTTGTATGCATTACAAATTATGACAGTTGACTTGTCTTTAATTATTAAAGGTTTGCAAACTGCAGGAATAGACTACAACTTAAAGTGCTTGCTTACCAATAGGCCCAAAGATAAGTCTGTAGGAAACCAAAGGTGGTATGCTACAACTTTAGTAGTGCTTATATTAAATTAAAAATAACTTATATATATTGAATATATGTCTGCAATAGTATAGTTACTTCATTTAACATTTATCTTCATTTCCTCAAAAATAAATGTTCCTTGAACCTCACAACAATGAATCTTGAATCAACTTTTTCTCTATGTTCACCTCACTTTCTTAGATCATTAATCCTGTTAGTTGCATTTTCAGAAACAAAGGTGCTTTAGTTAATCAATCAAGAAATATTTATTGACTTCTTACCATTAATTAAAGAAAAAAAATTTACTGAACAAAATGCCTTGCCATGTATTCAGTACTGTATTGTGGAGAGTATTTTCTTTTAAAGAATATGAATCTGGCTGGCTGCAGCCATCAGCTCAGTCAGCCCTTCTGATCCCATTCTTTGTTTCCGTGGCTTCTCCTATGCTGTATTTTCCTCATTCCCCATCAATCTCACTGTGGTTCACTCCATTTCCTGTGCTGGTTTGCAACATGGAAGAAGCTGGGTAACCCATGTCCAAGTCCCAATAAGAGAAGGACACGGGATTGTGGTTTCACAGGAGAATCAGCCTCATCCCACTTTTCCTCAGGGAAATCAAGGCCCATGGCCAAGGTGGCTCTGGTGGCCATCGTGGAATCTGCTGTGAAAATCCTGCTTCTCTGCCTCTGTTTCATCTTCCTCAGAGTGAAGTCCCGCAGGAGGAAGGCAGCTCAGACAGCAGTGGGTGTGGAGGATGCGGACACTATCATAACCTAATCCCTCAGCCTCAAGTATTCCTTCATAGCAACACAAAGGAACTAAGACAACACTGAATACTTATGCAGTGAAAAAATACAGAACATTGCTGAAAGACATTTAGCAACACCCAAATGAATGAAGAAATATACCATGTTAATGGATTGGAAGACTAATATTGTTAAGATGTTAGGATTCTCTATGTTGATTTAAGTAACCTAGTCAAAATTCTAACATATATAGTTAATATATCTGTATATTTAAGTGTATACGTATTTGTATATATACACACACATATTTAAATTGACTGGTTGGCTCTATAATTTTTAGGGAAATATAAAGGGCTAAAACAGCCAACTGATCTTGTAAAAGAACATAGCAGAATTACTCTCAATTTATTTTGTTTTGTTTTGTTTTTAGAGAGAGGACTTCACTCTGTTGCCCAAGCTAGAGTGCAATGGTGTGATCATAGCTCACTATAAGCTCAAATTTCTGGGCTCAAGCAATCATCCTGCCTCAGCCTTGTGAATACCTGGGAATACAGGCACAGGCCACCACACTTGCCTAATTTTTTTTTTCTGTTTATTTTTTTATTTTTTGCAGTTTCTGGCTAGGGTTGGGTTTGAACCTGCCACCTCCAGCATATGGGCCCGGGGCCCTACTCCTTTGAGCCACAGGCACCACCCAAATTGATTTTAAATTGGATTCCTATTATTTGGAATGGAAGACGTCAATTTTTTTTTTCACACTTGCCTAATTTTTTAACTTATTTGTAGAGATGAGGAGGCAGCTGTCCACCTTTACCATCTATGGTTGCCCTGGCTTATCTCAAATTCCTGAACTCAAGTAATTCTCCGACCTCAGCCTCTTAAACTGCTAGGATTAAAGGTATGAGCCACTGTGGTGGGGTTGGGATGAGAATTGGTGGGGAACAGATACATTCCATAAATGGACCCACACATATTCAGTCAAGTGTATAGCATCGCATCTACTTAACTGGGACAAGAAAGACTTTTGGATAAATGTTGGTAGAAGTGAAATAAGGTTAGAGGAAAATGAATCTTGATCCCTTTTTTATATTACACACACAAAATTAGTCTGAGACAAATCATAAACCTAAAAGTAAAAGAGAAAACTGTAGAGCTCCTAGAACTGTGCTAACCAGGATGGTAGCTGCCAGCCACACACAGCTCTACAGCACTTGAAATGTCCTACGTGTAGCGAGCAGAAACAAATATAAACATTGAATTAATTAATGTTTAATATTACATGCTGATATTCTGTATACATTGTTAAATAAAATAGCATTAAAAGTAAAAAAAATAAAGAATATGAATCTAAGTTTTTATTTTGCTAAGCAAAACAATGTGATTGTGGCAGAAACAGCCGTTTCTTCATAATATATGCTCTCCTTCCATAATATCAGAATAGAAACAGGACCTGTAATTATTTAATTGGGCACAAAGACATGAGTAATAAAGACTACATTCTCCAGCCTCTTTTGCAACCCAGTGAGAGTGCATTTTCCGGTCATTGGGCAGAGAGCAGTGTACATGCACCTTCCTCAAGATGGTAAAGGTAGACAGCTGCCTCCTCCTTCCCTGTTCTCCCTCTTGTTAGCTAGAAGGCAGATAGGACTGCTGGAGCTGAAGTAGCTATCTTTGGGCCATGAAGTAGAAGCGGCAATTTGAAGGTTATGGAGCAACAAGACAGAAGGAGATAGAGATCCTGATGATCCAGAAGCTATAATTAAGATTTGGGGAACATACATACATGAGAGAGAGAGAAAAAAAAATTCTAATTTGTCTAAGTCACTATTATTTTGGATTTTCTGTCACTTGAAGCCTAAATCTAAACCTAATTACTATTTATATTATAAATTTCTGAAAAAGTACTAAAGATACTCTGTCAAGAGGAATATCAATAAAAGTTAAAGTCATCAGGGATAGCCTTTTTTTTTTTTTTTAGACAGAGTCTCACTATGGTGCCCCTGAATACAATGCTGTGGCATCACAGCTCACAGCAACCTCCAACTCTTGGGCTTAAGCGATTCTCTTGCCTCAGCCTCCCAAGTAGCTGGGACTACAGGCGCCCACCACAAGGCCTGGCTATTTTTTTGTTGCAGTTGTCACTGTTACGCAGGCCAGGGCCAGGTTCAAACCCTCCAGCCCTGGTGTATGTGGCCAGCGCCCTAACTACTGAGCTACGGATGCCAAGCCAGTCTTGTTATTTTTTAACAGCATGGGAGAATTGTACTTATTATGTAGCATTCCTGATACACTCCCCTAGCATACACACACACCACACCTAAATATTTATTAAAGAACTAGTGGAGGAAATTCAATCCTGGAGGTACAATTTGATGAACTTCCTACTAAGTCAGCTAAAATAATACAACTACAACAAAAGTGAAACTACTTAAAAATAAAAAGGAAAAAAAAAAGGATGCTGCTTGGAGGCTGAAGTGGGAGAAGCAGGAAGTTTGCTTTAGCTCAGGAATCTGAGTCCAGCCTGGGTAACAGAGTGAGACTCTTACCTTAAAAAGAAAAGAAAGAAAAGAGAAAAAGATGCTGCCATAGAGATAAATGTAGTAATTCACGATAAAATTAAAATTTAAGTTAGTTATCAAATTTTGATTCTACCAATCTATGTAGAGTAGAAACTGATTTACTAGATTAAAACCCACTGACTGGCGCCCATAGCACACCTAATATTCACAACTAGTTGAGTTATGGTGTTTTTTCTTTTCCAAGACTACTTTTGCCAATTGTATTTGTCAGTATAATTGTGTAATTTAATAAAATACAACAGAACTTCACAGTTGACCAGCTCCTTAACTTGACATAATTTTCACAGACTGGACATGCACCATATGTTATGTTGTCAGCACAGCAGGCCTAGCTTCTTCTGTTGCCTACCTCCGTAGGCTGTCCAGTTTGTTATAGTCCCTTGGGTTGTCAAGGGACAGAGGTTCTACTGTATTATACAAACTGATAAAATACAGTGTGCAAAGACAGCAAGACTCGATAAAAAAATGATTAAGTTAAAAAATGATCACATTGCAAAACAACCATAAAAATCGTAATAGTCTGCACTCAGATTACTTAACAAGTATCTTAAAATTCTCATTCTAATTTTTTTTTTTTTTGAGACAGAGGTTCACTTTGTCACCCTTGGTTGATTGCCATGGCATCACAGCTCACAGAAACCTCAAACTCTTGGGCTCAAGCGATTCTCTTGCCTCAGCCTCCCGAGCAGCTGGGACTACAGGTGCCCACCACAATGCCTGGCTATTTTTAGAGACGAGGTCTCTCTCTGGGTTAGGCTGGTCTTGAACTGGTGAGCTCAGGCAACCCGCCCACCTTGGCCTCCCAGAGAGCTGGGATTATAGGAGTGAGCCACTGCGCCAGGCTCTTCTTCTAATTTAAAGTAATTCTAATCAATACTGGAAATCATGATTGTAGGTTATACAAAAAAGGTAACATGCAACTAAACAGTGGATTTGAACTCAAAGAAAAGGCATTGGCCTTAAATAACTGGCAAATGAATACACATTTAAATAATTATATGAAATAAAGACTGACATACATACATATGTTTTAAAATGCTCCCCTGGGGGAAAAAAGAAAAGAAAAAATGATCCCCTGCTTCAACCTATGTTAATTAATAGACTAGCTAGTAGTCCCCATTATGCAATTGTAGATAAAACGGCTGCTACCATACTAGGAAATTCTGACTCAAGGCTGAAGCCTTGGATAGAAAGGAATGTATTTCTATTACGATGTCCCCCTAGGAATGAAGGAAACTCAGTCTGCAATAGGCTGTACTGTGACACTGAGCAGATATCTCCTGGATCAACATGGACATCCACTAGGCAAAAAGTTTTGTATGGCAGGCCAACATTAACAACAATGACTTTTTAACATTTTATATTTGGCTCATATCCATTGGATTCCAGAGATGAGGTTGGTTTTCCAACACAGAAGACTATTAAACCAGATCAAAAATGAAAATAGTAGCTATCTTTATTTCAAAAATAGCTTTGTATTCAATTTTCTCCACTCTATGGTCTTGTTACAGAGAGCTTTTGTCTTCTTTTATCACTCTACCTAATTTACCTTATTAACAATCTTTCAAGCCGTCTAACAAATTGAAAAGCATATCAAGTATCAAAAATAAGAGGGTCAAAGCAGCAATTACAGTATGCCTATCAAAGTCATTTAATTTTTTTCAGACTATTTGGAATTAAAGTTTTCTAGTAGTAGTTAATTGTTGATCAGAAACCAAATGTCTTCATTCACACTAACACAACAGCAATTAGGGAATTTGAAATCACTAACATACACAGACTCATTAGTGACATATCCTCAACATAAAAAATTGCAAAAAAAAAAATCAGAGGTAGTAAAATTAAGTAAAATGGAATCATTTAGTGTGTATGAAAATGTCTATGACACAGGGCTTCTCATCATAGTAAAAAACATAAGCAAAGCATATTACTCATCTCAAAACTAGAAACAGTTAACATAAATAGCTAATATGAATGCAGTATTTGTGCCACTAATGTATGCAATAAAACTACAGACCAATAAAAGGTAATGTAAAGCTTGCATCTGCACCATTAGTATGCATGTCAGCCAGAGGAAGGATAAATCAAAACTAATAGTGTATAACAGATGGCCCAAGAGTGAGTCAAGGTTTACACTTTGACAAGAGGATAATTTGGACACTTTAAACAACCCTGATAATGCTGGCAAGGTCACCAGATAAAAAATGAGCTTCAGATTTTAATAAGTGCAAACTCCAGGTTGCTTTAAGATATGGCTTTCATATCAAACTCTGTAAGATGCCCTCCAAACCTGCCCAACACCTTTGCCTCCTCTTTTATTCACACACAAAAAGTGTTAGGTTAGGCCATACAAAATTGGCATTTTTGTGGGTTAAATATCAGCAATGTCATAAGGTTAAGCCTAAGATTTATTTATGCTTCTTTTTTTTAATTAGGCAATTATAATACCCAGTAAAAATTTTATATGCTGGTATGGCATGAACTCATCTTTACATATATATGACTCAATTGATTAGAGGCAAAATTTATGCTTCTGTTCTTAAAAAGCAGAATTAATTTTTAGTTTCCTGGTCAAATGGCTTCTTATAAATACTTTCCAAAGGATAAGATAGTAGTTTCTAAATGTTCTCTCTTGAGAGTTTCAGGGAAAGCATTTTTAAATCAGGTCAGGATTGTTTTCCCTATAGAAAGCTCTTAGACAAAATACTGAACAGGCATTGGACGAGGAAGTTGGTGACACTACTTTATATTACATTCAATTACTAAAGTTGGTCAAAGTTCACAATGTTGTCAGCTATAACAGAGAGCTCTTTCAAAGACTGGGTAGAGTACGACTATTAGGATAATAAGTGAGGAACCCTGAAACTTGTTATCAGTTATCATCTGATGAGTATCAACAGTGTAGCAATCCAAAAAAAAAGTCTTATTATGGAAAAAGAATAAGTGTGAAATAAAGAGTTTAACCATTTGAAAATTTGTCAAAGTGTTTATGGAATCTCTCATTTTAGAAAATTCACTTTCCTCAGGACTACAGATAGAAAGTGAATTTCCTGAAGATTAAATTGCATCCTTCACATGTTACCAAAGCAAACCACAAGGGGGCAGGAAGGAGGGTCTGTGGGTACAGCAAATGAATCAACAATTTTCCTGAGAAAAGAGATATTAGGAAACAACTCTTCTGGCTCAGCGCCTGTGGCTCAGCGGGCTAAGGCGCCAGCCACGTACACCTAAGCTGGTGGGTTCGAATCCAGTCCAGGCCTGCCAAACAACGACGGCTGCAACCAAAAAATGGTCGGGCGTTGTGGCGGGCGCCTGTAGTCCCAGCTACTTGGGAGGCGGAGGCAAGAGACTCGCTTGAGCCCAGGAATTGGAGGTTGCTGTGAGCTGTGATGCCACAGCACTCTATCCAGAGTGACAGCTTGAGGCTCTGTCTCAAAAAAAAGAA